>JAXQKR010000015.1:0-197117 GCA_037042595.1 Aspergillus sp. DX7217 | reverse complement strand
TAACTATAAGATAAAAAAAAATAATATAAAAGATTCTTTTATTTATACTTTTTTATAATAGATTTACTTATATAAATATAATTAAATATTAATAAAATTATATAAAATTAATATATGACTCTGCCTGTGCTGTATACCTTATAAATTTTTTATTTTTTATTATTAAATCTTTATTATTCTAAATTAAAAATATATAAGATTATTTTTAATACTTGAGCCAGATAGCTTATCCCAGTAAAAAAAAATGCTATTTATAATAGAATAATCTAGCTATTAAAATAAAAGTTATTAGAATAATATATTATAATGATTATGAAAGTTATGAGATTATTAATAATGGTTCTATATTTTTTCAGTATCTATAAGATACTGATCTTTCTGTAATAAGCTACTAATTCTTTAAGAATTAATCTATCTCGTGGATATAGGCTATCTTTGTTATTATTAAATGAATATATAGTATTTAGTGGTTGATTCCTTACCTAGTCAACAGGCTTTCTATCCTGACAAGTAGATCCTATCACACACGGGTGTTTTTAAATATATATTAAAAAACTATTTTAATTTAATTTGTTTAGTTATCTTCTTAAATAATAGGCAGCTGCTGATATCTGGCTCAGAAAATAAAATTATTAAATTATAAAATATAGTCACAGATACTCTTAAATATATATTAAAAAACTATTCTGATCCAGTTTACTTAATTACCTTTTTAAATAACAGGTAACTGCTGGTATCCAGCTTAAGAAATAAAATTATTAAGCTATAGAATACAGCCACAGGCACTCTTAAGTATATATTAAAAAGTTATTCTAACTGGATTTACTTAATTATCTTCTTAAACAACAGACAGTTGCTGGTATCTAACTCATATAATAAGACTATTAAGCTATAGAATATAGTCACAGATATTCTTAAATATATATTAAAAGACTATTCTAATTTAATTTACTTAGTTATTTTCTTAAATAACAGATAGCTGTTAGTATCTAGCTTATATAACAAGATTATTAAATTATAGAATACAGCCACGGACACTCTCAAGCATATATTAAAAAACTATTCTAATTAGATTTACTCAGTCATCTTCTTAAATAATAGATAACTACTAATATCTAACTTATATAATAAGACTATTAAACTATAGAATACAGCTACAGATATTCTTAAATATATATTAAAAAGCTATTCTAATCTAATTTATTTAATTATTTTTTTAAATAACAGACAGCTGCTAGCATCCGGCTTAGAAAATAAGATTATTAAATTATAAAATATAGCCACAAGCACTCTCAAGTATATATTAGAAAATTATTTTAATTAGATTTACTTAGTTATTTTCTTAAATAATAAGCAGCTGCTAGTATCCAGCTTATATAATAAAATTATTAAATTATAAAATACAGCCACGGGCATTTTTAAGTATATATTAAAAAATTATTCTAATCTAATTTACTTAGTTATCTTTTTAAATAATAGATAACTACTGGTGTCCAGCTCAGGGGATAAGATTATTAAGCTATAAAATATAATTATAAATATTTTTAAATATAATATAAGTATTAATAATATAGCTACTAGTATTAAATTTTTAAAGTATTTACTATTACTGATTAGTAATATAAAATCTTTTGATATCTGAAACTGCTATAAAAATTTCTTAACTTTCTCTAAGAAAATAATAGAGATATTTTTAAAAGTAAATTAATAGATTACTATACAGAATTAAAGAGAGCTATAATTATCTCTGAATTATTATTCTTCTTTATTAACAGTTAAAAATAATATTATTATAATTAATAGTATAAGCAGCAGAGTTGCCATGATTATATTTTCTATTATATAAGATATCATATAGTGGTCTGTATTCCTGACTCTCTTATTATCAAATCTCTTTCTAAAAGGAGGGTAAGAGAGAAGGGGGCATTATGTAGCCTCTACAATATCATAGAAGCTTCCTGAATTTTCAGCTGTCCTAGTAGGCGGTGGTAAAACACTGATATTTCTAGCAAGTGGCGTTCAAGAAGTTGTTGCGAGCCAACTTCCTGAGTCATGTGACTGCTCACCATTTCATCATTTATGCATTGGATTTGCGGTATGACTCATATATTCGTAAGTTATTACATGATATATACTAACAAAACCGTCACAATGTTTCGTTAAATACAGATTATAATGTATTAGATGTTACTCAAATAATCAGCTCGCGCTAAGATCTTGGTAGTGAGGCCAGATAACAATAGTCATGTGTTTGATGGTCAGAGGAATTTCAAGACCGCCTGTAATTGTCTTTCTACTGATGGACAATGGAAGGAAGCAGAAGAGCTAGAAGTACAAGTAATAGAGCTATACAAGTAGATACTAAGGCTTGAGCATCCTGATACTCTTACCAGCATTAATAACCTGGCCTTTCCATATAAAGACCAGGAAAAGATTAAGAGTTTTTTTACTCTAATAAAATAATATATAGAGCTCTACTGCAACCTGCTTAATCCAGATTATCTAAATATTATATTCTCTTCTAATATTTTCCATGACTGGAAAACTGCGGTAGATTTCCTGATATAATATAATTAATAAAATATACTTATTTTTTCTTTTCTTACCTTGCCTTGTCTTTACTTTCTTTTAAAAACTCTTTTTAAAAGAAAGATCTGGGATACTTGATATATATATAAAAAATATTTTTAATAATAAATAACAATCAAATACTCTAGCAGTATCTTAACCTAATAATATAAATATATTATAAAAATAATATATAACATCATGATCTGGAACAAATAATACTATAATTTATTATATCTCTGTAATATACTTACTATTATTAATTAGTATACTAGTTTCAATTCTGGTAATAAATCTTTAATAAAAAAGAATAATAATATAGATAGAAGATAATTCTAAATCTTACAGTATTATTTCTTGCCGGGTATTATTAAAATTAACTATAAACAGAATTAACTGTTTTACTGTTTTACTCCAGTATATTACTATAATTATAATCTAGAAATAGCTGTATATTCTTTACTTTTTATTATTTAAAATATATATAGTTCAGCATGGTACAACTCAATACTTTTATTCTTATATAGTTTTATAATAAAAGCTTAATCTTAATATTATAATACTTATGAAGATACAGCTTATAAAAACAGAAATAATAGAATTTTATAATTAATTCTTATATATTTATTATCTTAATACTGGTCTCTTTCTAGAGAAAAAAAATAAAAAATAAATAAAATAAATTAAATAAAAATAAAAAATCTTAATTTCTATTTATACTATTTTAGTCAGTGATAAATAAGCTGATCTTAAAAGAGAGATATCTCAGACTAATATAAATCTAAACTAACTTAATTATACTGTGAGATTTATTAATATATAACTTCCTAGAAATACCTATATCAGAATAAATATAATTTATATAATATTAATTATTATAACTTTTAAAACTATGCCTGCTCCGGCTATTAAATACCTGGATTATATATTACTTATAATATATTTAACTTTTATAATAATCTATATAAGTAATTGTATTTCTATTTAAATATACTATTAAGTTCTTTGTGAGATTAGATAAATCTGATCTTATTATTAATAGTATTAATAATACTATATAATTATTCTTTTAATCCTGTATTTCTTAGTATAATAAATATTAGAATACTTTTTTAAGCTTTTATATTATATTTTATAATAAATTATATAATATATTACTTAATATTTACTGTTCTCTCTACTCTTTACTTATTCTTACTAGTATAAATAATAATATTTTTTTACTAGTTCACAATATCACGCCTGGAATACTGAACTTTATTATAGATAAAAAAACTAGCTTACTTACTAGTTTCTTTCTACTAAAAATAATTTATTAAGTTTAGTAAAATAATACTAATACTAATTAAAAAAGATTAATAAATTATTCTTTATTTAACAAGCTTAACAGAACCAGATTAAACAGACTTAACTCTAGTATTTTTCTGGAAGTAAACATGCTTTGTTATATATATAATAAATATTATTATATAATATAATCCAGTATTATCTCTTTAAGACTATCTATCCCTCCATTATCTTTCTAATATTATATACCAGATATGGCTGGGATCAGCTAAATATATTTATTAAATAGTTTAATCCATCAAAGCCAACTGATATTTATTATAAATAAAGAAATATCAGAATATCCACACTGATAACTGCTTTTTAAAATCTTTCTTAGAAAAGTAGATTACTTCTACTCTCCTGTCCATGCTTTATCTAAATATAGATTATTTATATATATAAATTACTAAAGAAAACACATTAAAATTAATTTTATAAATTAAATTTATATTAATAAAATTAATTAATTATAGTACACTGGTCTTTTATCTTACAAAATATATATTTATTTTAGATAAACTTGTGTATTCAAGTTTTTTAAAGATTAATAAAGAAAAAAAACTTTGTAATATATTAAAAAGATAATAAAAAAATACAGAAATATCTTAGTAATAGTAATTTAGATATTTAAAAATAGTACAGATCAGGATATCTATAATCTAGTAAATAAAATAAAATAATCTTCTTCAGTTAATAACAGTCTGGCAGAGCTGTAAGAGATAATCTATTAAAAAAAATAAAATATATATTAACTATATATATTTAATATTTGTTACTGGAAAATATTCAGTATTTTAAAAAATCTTTTTTAAGCAGCTGATTAGACCTGTAATAAATATTAAATTTATTTTTCTCTATTTATAAGAATAATTCTTTTTCTATTCTAATTTATTCATAGAGGTCCTGAGATAATTATTATAATAAAATATCTGATATTTAATCTAATTACTATATTAATTTCAAGCCAGTGATAATATACTTAACAGAAATTAGATTTCTAATAATAAATATCATAAACTGATATAATTTATCTAAAAATATTATATTTTTAAAAATATTTATACAGGCTCTGTATGCCAAGTCAGAGATCTTTAAATAAATATTAAAATATTAAATAATATTTTTTCTCTTTTTCTTAATAAGATTCAAGTTTATAAAATTCTTATATATTATACTTTATTCTGATATTTATCTCAGTCAGTTTATTAATTTTATTAAATATGTCTGGAGTATCTCTGAGTTTAATAAAATTTTTATATTAAAATCAGTAAGTATAGTACTAGTCAGATTCTAGAATTAACTAAATATATTATTATTATTAAAATTAAACTATATAAATATATTCTTATTTTTAGAATAAAATTACAGAAGCTGTTACTGGAAGTATATAATAATTTATATAATATAAATATATATTATTAAATATTATTCAGTGCTTTCCTTCTTCTCTCTTATATTTTATATTTAAAAAATATTAGATCTTTGAACAGGACTTCTGTACTAATTAAATAATTATAATATTTTTTTAATATTTTATAAATACTCCTGAAGATCAGATATTATTTTCTTAATTATAATCTTATACTAGTTAATAATAGCGCTGGTAATAGTAGTTTAATAATTAAATATAATAAATCAGTATTTTATAAATATTATAAGATTTATATATCTTACAATATAGTACTCCTGAGAATAATAAAAATAATTACTTTATAACCAACAAGTATTATTTTCAGATTAATAATATTTTTATTTATATACTGTAATTTAGCCCAATCATGAAAACTTATATATTAACTGTTAAAATAAACTATATATTTATAAATAATCTTTCTAAACTTACTATATATTTTCTTATATTATAGAAGAAATAACTTTAAGCTAGCCAGCTCGGCTTTATTATCTATTACTATTAAGATTAAAATACTAAGAATCTATATCAAAGATTCTAATTTATACTATAACTTATAAATTATTTATTATATATTTTTAAAGTCCTTGACTAGAGCATAAAATAATTTATTTATTTTAAAAATAAAAATTATAAATATAATCAAGCTGGAGGCCACAGAGAGAGTATTTATTATATTAATTTATTTAATTTAGAAGAAGAGATTAAAACTGATAAATAAAATATTAAAAAAATAAATATATCAGAGATTTAACTATATATCTTAAAAGATATAATTCAATCTAAAAATAATTCTCTAATTTTTAAATTTAATTATTATTAGTAGATTAAGTATAAGACCTCTGTGAATAAACTAGGCAGCTATAAAAATACTATAATTAAAAAATATAAGATTATATACTAAATATAATAATTGTCTGTTTTATATTCTATTTATAATTATAATAAAAACCAGAGAAATAAATATATTATAATCTTATTAAGCTTTTACTATATCTTTATATTCTTTATAGAAAATAATAAAGCCCTGTTAAAATAAAGACTTATTATATTTAATTTAAACTAAAAATTTTATATATAATCTAAATATAATTATAATAAAAATATATATAATAGTACTGAACTTTACTACCAGCACTCTAAGATCCTATAATAAAATATATAATTATTAATATAAAAATTAATTAAAATTATTTCTAGAAAATAACTTATCTTATTTTCCTCTCTAAATCTCTGAAAAAAAAAGCTTAATTTAAATTTTAAAATCAGACAGTTTAATTAATAACAGATATATAACTGTTAATACCATGGTTTGATTAATTATAATATATATAATATATATAGAAGAAAAATTTATTATCTATATTATTCTAAGTAATCTGTACAGAGACTCTGTAAATATTAATTAATACTTATTATAATAATTATCTTCAGTAAACAGATATTATAAATTAAGAAATAATTAGAAGAGACTTCTAAATACTTATTATATACTAGAATTATCTAGTGAACTTGATGCGGAATTTAGTATAAACTTTTATTAAATATAGAGATAACCAGAGAAAGTAACTCTTATTTTAATATAAATATAATTAATTTATAGTTTTTAATAGCTTATTCAGACTTTTACTAGTCAGATTAATAGTAAATATTGAAAGGTCAGTATATATTCTCTGTAATAAAAATAAAAATTTTTTTCTTAAGAAGTTAAAAATCTTTTATCTTAATATTCCAGGGTAATGATTTATTTCTCTATCACTTAATCTCATAGGGGGATTGTAATTTATAATTTAATAAAACTATAATTATAACTAGTAATTTTCTCTGTAAAATATCTATTAATAAAATATTACAGAACTAGCAGGAATATTTTAATACACTTTTAAATATTTTTAATAGTACTGATAAGTTCCCAGGCCGCTTACACTCTGGCATACTATTATTAATAATAAAGCTTCAGCTTATTCAATATATATAACTTAATTATTCTTTATTATCAAAACTAAGGAGCGCGATTATATACTATGAGAATCAATATTAGTATATGTCAGGGAATTGGATTTATATCTTTATCTCTTATATTCTCTCTTACATAGTATTTTAATAAAATATTTTATTTTTTACTTTTTCTAGCTATTGAGCTATTTTATTAGATTAGAAGATATCTGGTTAGCAACCTAACAGTCTATATTATTTAAAGCTAGTTATATTTATTAAATGATATATTTTAATATGCTCCATAATCACGCGGTTTATTATCTGATACTATATAATAAGATATCTATTATCTTATCTTTTTTTTTATAGCATTCCTAATAATGAACAACTATGGTAGATTAATACTAATATAGATATAGCTATTATTTATAATATAATAGAATATTCTAAGGAACTAATTATTAATATTTTTCAAATATTTCTATAATCTGTTAAAAGTTTCTAGCAGGATTTAGTACCTGTTATTTATGTAATAAATAAATAATAGTTAATAAAATCCAGAAGACTTAGAAGATTATTTTTATTTTGTAAGATAATCTACTACTGTTATAATATTTTATATATTTTAATTATAAAAGTTACAGAAGGTGGAATCAAGTACTGTCTGGAATTATAAGATTATTAATATTATTATAAAAATATTTTCTATTTTATATTATAATAATATACTAGCTGTTACTACTAGTCTTTAAGACTTAGTCTCCTGCATGAATAGACTATTACTTATTTAATATCTTATAGATATTAGTATATTATTTTTTATTTAGTTAATATAATTAATCGGGACATGAATTTTTAGCTTCTTTTTATTAAAAAAATTAAAAATTATCATTATTATTGGGAATATATTTTTTATATAAGATTATAAGATAAACCATAAGATCATGGAATATATCCAGGATTTTAGTTATATTACTAAATTATTAAAATCTAAACAAAGATCTTAGTTTATAAACTTTATATTCAAAAATTTAAAATCTAATTGAAAATTTTCTGTTATATAGTAATTCGGCTTAATTAAGACATGACTAGATATTTATAAAAATAAAATAAAACTATCAGTTATAAATAGATAAAATGTATCTATATATTCTGTAAGATTCTAAAAGTAACTCTGAGTAGGTATGGAACTAGACTGGACTATAAAATAATTAAAATAAATAACTATTATATTAGTTACTCAAATATATACTGCTTGTTAATTATATTTCTTACTAGAATAAAAAAAATTTATTATAAAATAGAATTAAATATATATAAAAAATTTTTTAAGATATTTTAAATATCACGGTCCAGTCTTTATCTAGGTTTAATTATATAATAATATATATTATTATACTGGTTCTTAACTTTTCTCTTTTTTATACTGCAGGAGTGATCTTTTGAGATCTGCTGGAATATAATATTAAATATATTTTTAAAATATTAAATTATATACATCTTAGCAGAGACAGTTTTAACTATTATTATTTATTTATTAGAAGAATTAATCAGTTAAAAAATATTCTTGTCTGTAATAATATTCTTAAAATAATTAATATAATATTAAGATAGCTGGTAGGTAACATAACCTGCTGTTAAAGTTTAAAATATTTAATTTAAGATCTGAGATTTATTATTTATATTATTTATTATTATTCCTGACATGGAAGAGTCTTTTAATTAAATAAGTAAAAAATTATATTATTACATTTATATTCAGATGTAAATATTGTTTGTAATAATATAAATTTAAAATAATTTAATAAAAGGCAGAAGGCATTGAAGTAATAATTAAATTATATAAAATATATTTAACTAGCTGTGTATAGACTATGTAGCTTATTTAAATTTTATAATATAAAATATTAATAGAAAGAATAACAATTTATTAAATACTGCTAGAAAAAGATAGAATTATAAATCTATCTTTTTTATTAACTATATTAATTATTATATATCTGAATTATATCATGGAATAATAGAATTAATTAGTATTATTCTAATTATATAAAAAAAAGAGTTACAGGTATAACTTATTTAGTAATTTTTTTAATATAAAATTATTATTTTTAACTCATCTATCACAAGTAAAATAAATAAATATTTTATGATTTAATTATATAATCTATATTTAAGCACTCAGGCTGAGAATAATTATTAAAGATATTTCTCTTTATACTTTGTATTCAAGTAGATTTCTAAAATTATAAAATATTCTTTTTTTAATAAACATGGATTCTTCTTAATTGTTATAGAATCAGATATTTGTATTCTGGATATAAGAATTACTGATAATAATTCTAGTTCAAGATACTTATTAATAAAATACTTTTTATTTACTAATAAAATAAGATTTTGAATAAATATCTGTTAAGAATTATAATATTTACAGTTATAAATATTACTGATTATAATATATCTAAGTTAATATTATATAATTTTATATTTTATTATTTATTTAAGATTTATATTAATACTTCAGCACTTGAGCACCCACTTTTATATATATAGTAATTCTCAGTATAGAAAAAATAAAAGTATTTAAAATATTTCTATAAGAAATAATTTTATTAAATTTTAAACTGGATATCTAAGAGATGTCTTCCATATATACTCTTATTAATTATAAAGGCATGGGCGTTTCTTATTATATATAATATATTCAGTATATTAAAGAGTTAAGAAATATCTACATAAATAGAATAACTAATAATAATTATAACTATATATAAAATATATATATACAGCAGTGCAATTCCCAGGATTAATATTTCTGATATTAAAGATATTTTTAAATTAATATTAATAAATTTCTTTTCTCTAGTCTTCTACTTAGTATACTTACTTTTTATACTATTAATTATTACTTATTTTCTTATCTTATTAGAAGACAGCTTATTATATCTTATTATTAGTATTATATTTTGTTTCTTATTATTAGTTTCAACTGAATAATCTTTCCTCTGAGTTTCAAGGACTGACAGTAAATTAATATTAATAATATTAATAAATTAAATATCTAATATTACAAAACAGCTGCTGTAGTATTTTTCAGTTAGATATTAAAAAATCTTTTTTATTATTAATTTAACTAGCTGCACAGACTTTTCTTTAAATTAGGCTTTTTTTATATTAAAAAAATCTGCTAGAGTAATTATTATTATTTAATTACTATTATTATCTATAATTATCTCTTTAATTCTATAGATTTTCTGATAAGAGATTTTACTTGTCACTTTACATACTTCTAAATATTATTTTAATATCTGGATATTTTTCTATAATTTTAATTTCTTTTTTTTATTCTTACTACTGCTTAAAACTTGTGATTCCAGGCATTTCTGAAAATAATTAATAATTTTTATAAAATTATCTTAGTTCTTCTCCAAAGCTTACTGTATTAAGAATTATACTTTAAATATATTTTATATATTATTTTCAGTAATACTTCTGAATAAGTCACTGAGTATCATTAATTCTTTAATTTTTAATAATTTAATATAGAACTTGGTATCTTCACAGATATAAAAATATTATTTAATTATATTTTTTTTATCTTCCAGATTTAGATTTATATCTGAGGTATTAATTTCTTTAATAATAAGTTATACCAGCTTCTTATTAATTTAATATAAGTAGAGTTCAAGATTATATACTATATTCTGAATTATCTTATTATATTTTTCAAGAACTTTCTGTGGTATCTTAAAAAAGTATTTTTATAAAAAATATTAATAAAATAAAGAAAACAGGATCTTATAATTAATATAATAATAGTTTTTAATTTTATTAAAATTATTAACTTATATCCTGTAATAGTATTAATAAATTCATTAATATTATTTTTTATAAATTTTATTTTTACTTAATTAAGAAGATCTGTTATTAACTTTCTACTGAAAATCTTAATTAACTGTTTAAATTTGCTGTATATCTAGTTATACCAGTTAATAGAATCTTAGAGAAGTACTAATATTAATCTTTTATTATTTATAATTTATTATAAAGATTCCAGAATATTTATAAGATTCTTAAGCTTATTTTAAAGCTGATATAATATTTTATCATGGTTCTAGAAGTGCTTGACAGTATTCTAAAGTAATTTAATTAATTAAATAATAACTGTAATTACAGCCAGCACTAGGATAGTAATACTTAAAGAATTTACTATAATTAATATCTGTTATATAATTTTTAGATTATTCTGTAGAATAATTATAACAGGCTTAAATAAAGCTATCAGATAATTTCTTGGTTAAAAATATATAATTTAAATTATTATTTTTAATATTAATAAAATTCTACAAGTTTACATCTGATTGATTAAGATTAATATTATAATTTAATAATTATCTAATCAGCTTGTAGGCTTTCCTATTTATTAAATTATTATTTAAATATATTATATAGTATTTTATAATTCTATAATTATTCTTGGGGCTTTCTGAAAACAAGTTAAATAAATTAATATATATATATAAAAATTATATAATAAGATTAGATTTTTTATTTTATTATTTGGGTCTTCTAATATAAATAGCTGGAGTTTATATTATACTGTAAATATATAAAGCAGGGTATAATGGAAGAATATAAATTAATACAGCAGAAATAATATACTAAATTTAAAGTAATAAAAAAGATATATAAAAAAAGCTACAAGATTTATTAAATCACAGATATTAAATAATAAAATCTGATAATATTTAATTAGTGGGACTTGGGTGCTAGAATTTCTTTAAATTTATTATTAAAGCTAGAAATAGTTACTGTATTTATTAATTATAGCTTGACCTTGGCAGATAAAAATATCTTATTTTTATAATTCTAAGCTTTCTAAAATAAATAATATGAATTATTATCTGATAAGTTAAAAAATAATACTATATTTAAGACTATCACCCGGACTACTTAAAGTCTGTATATTATAATAGATAATATAAATAATAGAGTATAAAATATCTATTATTATTTAATATTATAATCTAGATAGGCAAGCTGCGCTTAAAGTATAATAGCAAATTCTATATTTAAAGATTTATTATTTAACATATATTTTAGTAACTGGAGAGATGTAGACTAATAAAATAAAATCATAATTATTCTTATATATTTAATAATAAAATATCTATTTTAAGAAACTGGTATTCTATGTTGCCAGTTATATATAAGTATTTTTAAAATAAAATATTATATTATCGGTTGCAGATAAAAATAAATTTTATATTTATTAATTCTATAGCCAGGCTGATTATTAAATAAATTAAATATAAGTACTGAGCACTGTCCGAGATCTATAATTTAATTATATATATTTTGCTTTTGTCTTGGAACAGGATTATTTAAATTAAATAAATATATTAAAATATCTGGATAAAGTAAATAATTATTTTAGTTAAACTTATATATCTATTTATTTTAGTCCATGGAGCTAGAGCTAGTATTTAAAGTAATATTATAAATCTGACTATTTATTAAATATATAAGCTGAAATAAGTATTAAGAATTCTTAAAATATATAATAATATAGTATAATGCACAGTATATATTACATGTAATATATTTTATAATTATATAGTATAATTTTTTATAAATATTATTTCCGATCTTCTACTGAGGTAATTTAAATATTATTTATACTATAAAAAATATCTATCTTATTAAATATATTAGTGAAGAAAGAAGAAAAGATTCTTCTTATCTTTTAAATTATTCAGAAAAATTAAATTTTTAGTATTTATAAAACAGTATATATTTATAATATTTTTTAAATTATTCTTTATACTTATTTTGCAGGACAAGACTTTATTAAAGTTAAGATTTATATATATTTAAAATCATTAAAATATAAAGATAAATTACTTTTTAAATAGATTTTTTTTTAAATAAATAAGATACAAGTCCCCGGCTGTCTTAAATCAGAATTATAACTAGTATAATCTTCTCTAATCAAGATTATTTAATATCTGAAGAAGTAGATATTAAATAGATATCCAGCTTTTATTAAGGGTTATAAAGCTCTATAACTATAATTTTATAGATAATATAATTATTAAAAAGCTAAATAGAAGATCCTGAAATTATAAAAGATTAATTTATTTAAATTTAAAAGATTATTTAAGAGTATGAGATCTTACCAGATAATATATATAATTTTAATAAAATAAACTTTAATATAGAAATAATTAAAATTATAAATATACTGACTAGTTCCTAGAGCTGGTCGGCTAACTTAAAATTAATCTAGAAATTATAAATAAATAATTTTAATTAAGTCTTTCAGTTTAAAAAAGAGACTTTATCTCTGACTCTAATCTTTAAAGATAAAATATATTTTTAAATATAAAATAAAAATCAATCTAAATCTTTCTATTTATAGAATTAAGATTAGTTATTATAATTAAATTACAGATATAATTATATTTAATAATTTTAAAAACTTCAGAGATAGATTAATAGAAAAATATAATCTTCCAGTTCTTAATAATTATAACAGCCATCTAATTCCTGAATTTAACAGAATCTGTGCTGTAAATAAGATTATTTTTATTTATATATGTATTTATTTATCCTGTCTATTTTAATCTCTTTATATTAATTATTTTAGTATATTTAAACGCGTGTATAGTAAAATAATTAAAAAGTAAAAATACTATAGCTGGAATATTATTAATAAACTTAACTTTTTAAAAATTTATTCTAAAATTTACTAATATATTTTATTATGATTAAATACTATTAATAGATTTAAAGTAATAGATCTAGTTTCTTTATATTCTAGAAATATCTGATACTAAATATTTGCTTAAAAATAATATTATCTCTGGATAACTAATTAAATAGCTTACTACTCTAAATTTTATATAATATAAAATATCTTAAGAGTATAAATATCATGGAGTAACTGTTTTAAATTTTAAATAAATTTAATTTTATTTATAGAATCTCTACTACAGCAGTTTCTTCTAGATTGTAAGCCTGTAATAACAAATATTAATTTACTTATTAAAAAAAATAAAATATTATATATAAGTTATAAAAAGCAGCTATAAAAAAGAAGATACTTAAGAAATCTAGTAGTATATAAAGAAAAATAATTATTGAAGATGCTTAGAGAGCTATATAATTAAATAAAAAAATTTAAAATAAATAAGATCTTATAGTTAAAACTTAGTCTTAATTTATAAAAAAGTTTTTATATATATCTTTATACTGCAGCAGTTTCTTTAATATTTATTAATAATATATACAGTATATTAAATTATCTAGTAAATAAATATATAACATATATATAAATACATATTAATCTAAAGGCTTTATTTTAATTATATTAAATAATTATACTAGAGAGAGTGGACTGCATAATTATAAAATATATTAATTAAAAATTAAAAATAAATATAACTTATTTTTATTAGATTTATATATTCTGAATATATATCTTACTAAAATTTCCAGTAATAAAAATAATATTTCTTATAGATATATAGCTTATACTTTATATTCTATAAAATGTGTATAAGGACTGCTGAATTCTTATTAAAATAAATATTTTTTATATAATTAAAGTATTATACTTTATCAGAATATTAATAAGATATAAAAATAAAACTATAAAGCCTGAACTGAGAAAAATATTTTAAAAAAAAATAGTATATTATAATCTAGATTAGCAGTATAAAGCTATATTTTAAATTAAATATTAAATTTTTAATAAAAGCTTAGATTCTTTGACTAGCTCTTATAAAGCTTATTTATATATTTTATAATATACTGGATATACTATCCATGCCTGTATATAAGTCTTTTATATATAATTTTTATTTATAATTATCTGTGACAGAACATGGCATAATTTAATTAAATATTTTAATAATAATTAATAATTATAAGCTTTGATATCTTGAAGTTATACTTTAATATTATAACTAGATAACTCAGTTTAGAAATATCTTAGCTTGTCAGTATTAATATTAAGTAATTATTAAGATCTTTGTATATTATAATTATTTTTTACTAGTAAAAATTATAGTTTATAATAATAATACTAATAATTTAATATTATATAAAGTTTTAGATATCAGTTTCTCTGGTATCAGTAATTTCTAGATTTAATTATTTTTATTATTTAGCTGTCTTCAGTAAGCTCTACCAGCTTATTTTTTAATCTTTTCTGTTTTATTTAAAAAATAATTTAAAGAAATTATAATAGTCTGACCAGTAAAATCTAGATAAATTACTATTATAATTAATAAAGAATTATTATAGATAATATAAATATCTTAAATAATTCTTCAAGCTAATTTTAATCAGGTTATAATTAAATTATTTTTATTTTATATTTTCTTATTTTTAAAAAGAACCAGTCAGGTCTTATTTAATTAATTTTAATAATTTTATATATATATTTTTAAAATCTTTATATTATATTACTCTGCTCCAGGTTTAAATTAGCTGGAAAAAAGAATTCTAATATAATATAATAAATATAGATTATAATAATAATTTAAAGCAGGATAAGTAACACCTAATTTAAATTTAATAAACTATATAAAAACTAGATCTGTTATTATTTAGTTATAAGAAACTCAAAAATACAGGGACGAAGTGGTATAATTAACTTTTTTAATAAAGAAAAAATTAAGAAAAAGTATATAAGACCTGTAGATATATAATATAAAAAATATAAAAAAATAACTAGATATCTAGTTTTATTATATTTAATAAAGTTATGGTCTCTTAAAATTAAAAAGAAAATATTAAATATTTAAATAAAAAAAGATAAGTATTATTTTATTTAGAATATTTAAATTTATTTAAATAAGTAAATATATCTATATCAAGAAATTAATATATTTAATATTTTATATTTATAATTATAATATCCCCTGTCAATGTTCCTGCGATAAAAATATTTTAAAAAGTATAATTAAAGACTACCTGAGACTTTTATTTCAGGTTAATATGAGTATTATAATAGATCTATTTAATATAATATATTCTAAGATTGAAGAATTATTATTTAATACTAATTTAATATTTATTAACATCAGAGAATTTCTACTATTATTAAAAATAAGACCTGAAAAATATAAGGGATAATATCTAGGTTCAGGAATAATATAAAAATATATTATTATAATAAAATTACTGTAAATATTTATAATATCTTAAAATTATTAATTATCTTGGTTTACTATCAAGAGTATATTAGAATAATTTTAAATATATTTAACTATATATTAGCGAAGCAGAGTAGTCTAAGCTGTAATTAAAATTTAATATTATTAATTTTATTATAAAAATTAGTAGTAAAAATATATTAAAGATATTTCTATGTATAATATAAGATACTTAATAGTTATTTATAATATAGTTATTATATAAAAAAGCTGTTATTATTAGTAGATATAAATATAATAAACTTTCAGTACTATACTGAAAAGGTTTAAATTTTATATTATAAAATTATTTATAATAAAATTCAGAAAGACTTGTAATAAAACTATATATAATTTATAATTTTTTATTATTTATTTAATAGTTTATAGCAAGCAGGATCTGGGCATTGAGTATATATATAATATATATATTTAATATAATATCTAAAGCTAAAATTAAATTTAAATAATTTTTTTTATATATTATATATTAAGCAGAACAGGCATTTCAGTGGTTATATAATAATATATTTATTATTTAAGTCTGTTATAGTCCACTCTAGAAACTTCTTATTTAAATAAATAATTTTCAAATATAATATAAGATTAGAACTGATTTATAATACTATATTTATAATTATAATTCTATAATTTATTTTATCTTATTCTGATATTACTATAAAACAGAAAAAAATAATAATTATTTTCTGTTTTTTCTGGAAGAGAATAATATTATTATATATATTATATATTTCCAATAAAAGACCATGAACTTGCTAAATTATATTTTAAATTAATTATTTCTTATTAAACTAGAACTGTTTTTTCTTTTTTATTTTATAATAAAAGGCCTGGAGTGCAGTATAATATTTTATTTTTTATTTTATTATTTTTATATATAAGAATATTCCTGCAGCGCTTGTAAGAATATTATATTTCTATTATATTTTCTACTTATATTTAAGCCAGTATTTTAAATAATATTTTATTAAAAATTTAGCTCTAGCTTTAATTTTCTCAACTCTGCTAAGATTAATAAACTATTATTAATTAATTAATTAATTTTAATTACTGGTTATTTAAATAATCATGATCTATAGCTTAAATTATCTTTAAATAGTATTAAAATCTATAAATAAATAATTAAATTAGTAATTCTTTTAATATACTGATTCAGATATATATTATAATAAAAGATTCTATTAAATCTTATTAATTTTATCTAATAAAATATTAATTATATCTCTTCTATAAAAAGTATTTTAAATATTTATAATTATTATTAACTGCTTCTTCTGCGCCCCGCTATAACTAGTAAAAAATAATAAAAAGATTAAATCTAGTAATTTTACTAAATTACTTTAATTAATTATTTAATGTTCTGGCAGAGATATTAAAAAGATATATATTAAAATTAACTGGGTAAAGAATAAGAAAACTAGCTGATTTAAATATTTATAATATATATAATTACCTGGCAGAACTGATATAAAAATATTTAAAAATAAATTTATATATTAATAGCTTAAGAAATAATATTTTAAAATAGAATAATAAATAAGATTTATTTAAAACTTCAGGAATATCTATTTCCAGGCTATATTTATTAAATTAAATATTTAAATATTTTATATAATAATTTAAAATATATTATGACTTCTTTTTATTTCTATAATCTTTAGTATTATGTAGTTTTATTTTTAAAATTATATAAAATCTCTCTCAGCTGGTAGAAAATAAGATAATTACTATATTAATATACTTTAATAATATTAATATCCTGGATTATTATCTGGTTATTTCTATTAAAAAAATAATTAGAATAAACTATATTAGATTTTATAATTTAATTACAGTTATCTATAATATCTTCAGTAATTTAAAAATATTTTCAGATTATAATATAGGCTTTTTCTTTGATTCTGTCTAAAGTTTATATTTTTTTATTAATTAATTTCAGATCTATGTAATCAGCTCTCTATAAAATATATAAAATATAAATAAGAAATCTTATATTCTAATTAATTTATTTTTAATTTCTGAGAAAATTATCAGAGCTGTTTTCTTTCTTTTAAATTATATTTAAATATTCTAGTATATCTGCAAGGTTGATACCGCCTTAATATACTGATAATAAATAATAATTATATAATCAAAGAAAATATATAATATTTTTAAGTTTAATAAATTAGCTTTTAGTAATTCTAGTATATTATACTTAGTTTCTATATAGAATCTATAATCTACTTAAAGTCTTATATTAATAATATATATTTATATATTTTTACCAGTATTAGAGCTTCTATACTCTCTTCTAAAGATAAATCATGTTATTATTATATTATTATTTTTAAATAATAAAATTATCTAGGTCTCTCTTTTCTTATAATTAATTATATTAAATACTTTAGTCTAGGTTTATGTAAAGCTTATATTCTAGTAAATTATTTCTATTATTATTATTATCTATATTTTTATAGACTAGTTTATCTATTCTGATTTTCTAGTATTTTTTAGAAATATTATATTTTCTGTAATTACTATTACTATATTAATAATAGTATAGTTACTCTCAGAACTGAGTTATTATAGAAATATTTATTTATCTTTTCTATATAACTAAGATATTAGGGGAGATTCAGAACAGCAAATAAATAAATAAAAGAAAAAAAAGAATAAAATAAAAAATAATAGAGAAAGAGAGATAAAGAAGAATATCTAAGAAAAAAGTAAGATAATTAAAGATTAAACAGATATTAATAGAGAATTTTTCAAGTAAAAACTAAGAATATATATATCATGAAATAAAAGAAAGAAAGTCCAAGGTAGATATTTTATTATTTAATTAATTAAATTTTTTTCTGTTCTAAGAAAATTAAAGTAAACTTCTAGCTTTTTATATATTTTTATAATAAGCAGGAATATAATGCTTGGCTGGCTAGACTAATATAATAGATTTTATTATTTCCTGAAGAATTAATATATAGAATATTATATTACTAAAGAAGATTTATATAGATTCTATATATTTTAATAAAGAATAGAATAGTTGACATGAAATTTATAATAAATAATATCTCAGCTGGAAAATACTGGTAGACTTTATATTATTTTATTAATTAAGGACTTTTATTTATTTATATAATATAGAACTGGAATAGACCATCATGAGAATAATTCCAAGGTAATAATAAAATAGAGTTGGAGCGTTGGTGTTGAAGAACTGTAAAAGCAGTATTATAATAACTATAAAAGAGGCAGCTCTTTCACTGAAGTGTTGCTTTATCATATATTTTGACTTCTTTATATATAATAAAATAAAATAAAAAATTATTACATAATAAAGCAACCTGCCGGTTAATTATTTTCTAGTTAAATTAAAAAAGCTATTCTTTAAAAATCATAATAATTATCTAACTCTTTCAATTACTTTATTATTTATAATCTAAATTCTCTGGATTTATACCTGCTGCTTAGAAGACTTAAGACTTCTTTACTATACTAATAAATTATAAAAAAAAATATTCAGAGATATTAATATTACAGTAGAAATATATAGTAATATATGCCTTATCTTTCTTACATCCAGGGATTAAATATATAGAAAAATTATAATCTAGAGATATTCTTTAGTATAAGCCAGTTTCATCACAGTTAAAAATATTATAAAATATATAAATATATAGCACTTTATATATCAAGATTATCTAATTTTTAATATTATTTTTTAGTATTATCTCCCTGCCCTCTCCATACTGCTTGAAATTCTTAATATTCTTCTTATATTAAAAGTCTCGAAACCAGCTGTTACTAAATAATAGTATTATCTTATCAGGATAGATAATCAGCCAGTATTACTTTACTTTCTTATATATAATTTCTTATAATATAGTAATATAGAATTACACACATTCAAGCTATTTAATAACTGCTGCTTCTAGCTCTGGCCACAATTCTATTTAATATTATTTATTATTTAATCAGTAACTGAGAATAGCATTAAGATAATTAAATCAGGAAAATAAAATATAGAATACAGAGGAGGAATTAATCTGCTAGTTATATATAGCTTTAAATTACTTAAAAAAATTAAGATTAGTAAGATAAGGTTTCAACTGGTGTTAAATATATAGAGCAGTTTTTTAACTGTTAAAAATATAATACTGTATTTATTTAAAGATCTGTTTTAATATAATTCCTGAATAATAATATTTAAATTAGCTATTTTAAGCATCTAATATAGGTACTTTTATATAGAGAATAATCAGGAACTTAGCAAGTTACTAGTAATAAAAGATGAAGTATTTTTATATAGTATAGTAATTCAAACACGGTGGCAGGTTGCTTGTAATAGAGGATTGCTTATATAAGGTATTACTTATAACCGTGTTTTACTGTACTCAAGATACTGGGTTTAGTCAAATTACGTAATGCCTTGCCTTATATGGCCACAAATCTCTCCATGTCTGAAGAAGTCTATCTTTGCCTCCAGGAATGTTGAAGAAAATTCCACCTCGCATCAAAGGATTCGCTTCTCTGAATTGTGCTGCAGACCTGCACGATTTAATGTATGATTGGTTGGTTCTGAATTAGACTTTTGAGTGTTTTAGGAAGGGGGAAGCAAAATCCTGCAATGCTGTGTCACCATCTTCGGAATGTGAGATGAATAGAGAAAGTCGATGATGACCGATGTTGATCTTATTGGCTCCAATGGCTGACTTCTTACCTGGTGTAGATGCATGCAGATTGGTCATGGGTCTTTAAGCCTGACTTCCAGTACACTATACGTAGTCTCATTGCCTACAGATACATCATCCGCTCTAGGCATCATAATGTGCTCCATTCTTAAGTGCGGTCCGCCATCGCTGACCTATCTATCTATCTTCAAGTTCATTCTAGTATATGGTCCGTACATCGATATTGGACAAAGATCTATTGCCAAATTAGATTCCTAGTGCGAACCCAGATCTTGCGTTCATTTCTCACTCCCAAGAAAGCTGAATTGGCTTAGCAACACTCTATATTTCAGGCCTTGCACTACGTTGTTACCGAGCCTGCAAAATGTTGCCTCCCTCTTGGTACGGGAACATCCGCTACCCAAAGATGCTCTCATCATGTATAAATTCGAGGTACAATCTACTGTCCTAGTAATTCTCAATCTATCCGATATTGTCCTGGCCAGCGCGGCTCTCTGTCTCGGGATTAGGACCATGATTAGCTAATGGATATACGGAATTGCAGAGGATTGTCGACACCGTCAAAAATTCATCGATGTGTCTACACTACATCAATGCCTAAAACTTGGGGAAGAGTATCCGAAAAACAATACACCAGGCCCGTGGACGGCATCGAGGCTGTAATGAGACAAATGGTCACCAGCAACCCGCCTGGTCGTCGAACATACGACATTGCTGCCGTTGCCAAAGTTCGGACTACTCTCACAACGGAGGAGCTGACAAAGAAGGGGCGACTGGCCTGGCAGAATCTTCGATACAAGCATCCTCTGATGGCAAGCTCTGTGGTCAACGGTAACTGGATATACAATGTGCCATGCAGCAAAGAATTGGAATCCTGGACTCAGAAAACCTTCCTTTCCGTCAATGAAACCCCCGAACAGATTGAAGATGTGCTTAATCGCTTGGGTCCAGTCGAGATCCCCATTATGTTCCATCTCAAGGACCGCAACGAATTCCTGTTGAATTTATCACATTATCATGCAGATGCCCAAGGGATCGCTATCTGGTTTCACGATTTTCTGTCTGAGCTATCATGTCCTAAGACGGACACTATTCAATGGAAACCAGGGGAAGAGGTCAAGAACCTGCCTCTTGAGACGCGGGATGCTGCTGCGATCCCCCGGCTCACACAACCATGGGTTGAGGATCACCGAGGGTTCTTCCCAAAGAATCAGCCCAAAGCGTCAAAGACCTTAGGCCTAGAGATTGAGCCCGACGCATCGCAGCGGCAGCTAGCTTTTAGGTTTGAAAGATGCCGATTTTCGGTTAAAGAGACAGAAACCATCGTTGCCAAAGCGCGGAAACTAGGCCTCACACTTACTCCGCTTGCTCACACTGCCATTGCCTTGGCTGCCAAGAACCAAGCCAATCTACCGGACGGTGTCCAGCATAATACATTTCTGATTTCAAGCCTTCGAGGGCAGTGCAAAGGGCCACCTGAACTGGGTAGTCGTGCAATGGCACCGCGCTTTGGACTGTGGCCCATTCAAGTCGGCGTCCACGATTTTCCGAAAACATCCAAAGCTTTGAATGAATGCTATTCTTCATTCAAAAGTAATATGTCGTCCTACATACCCATCATGACCCACGTCTTGGCCGATATGGGCCCCGATATCTGGAACGATGTGGTGTCCACATTGATCATCAGCAATATGGGCGACGCATCGGCTTACATCCAGGCTTCATATGGCGAGATCGAGCTAGAAGATTACTGGGCGATCACCCTTCCGGCAAATCCTTCAATTGTCTTTATCATAGAGTCTCGGCTTGGTCAGCTGGAAATGAGGATTTCTTATAACAACGCTTACCATGATCCGTCACAGGTTAGATCTTTCATGGATTCAGTATGCAAGATCCATTTGGAAACCCCATGAGCTTGTAATTTAGCTTTATATTCGTTAATATTCTTGCTCCTGCTTGCTTCTCTTTCTCTGTGTTTGAGATATAAGAAACCCATAAATTGGGCTGTTTTGAGGCCGATAACTGGGATACACAGTACAACAAACTGCCATTCATGCATATGCACCAATGACACCGTATACGTGACAGATAGATGATGAGACCAGTCGCATATGCTTGAACCTTGTTAAACTTGGCAAGCCCAAACGCATGACCTTCTTCCAGAGCTTTTATGGGGATCTTGAAATGGGAGTTGGGCCACATCATGGCATTGATTGCCGGAAAGGTCAATCAGAAGTCAAGACCAGTCAGAAACAGAGAGAACCAACTTGCTGGCCGCGAATTATTGAATACTTGTATTGGATAGCCTCTAGGTGATATAGAAACAACAGTAAATCTTCCTAAGTAATCGAGAGAAACGATTTCATCACCGTCTACCCGGATGAAAACCCGGTCTCTGCTCGAGAAGATTGATCAAAGGTATGAACAGCCTGTGGCTGGAGTTTGAATCGCTATGATATGCGGAAACTTCTTCCCAGGTCACCCACTTCCACTGCTCACATTTGTGTGGTTCCAATAACTAGAAGGAATGATTAGCCGGAGGTCTTTCTGGAGAACCAGGTCACACGTGGGTTAGGAGGCAATAACACTAACCTCCGGCTGCGCATCATCTCCAACAACCGTGCATCCCACAAAAACAGTAACGTAGTGCTTTCCCTCTTCTCTCATGATATCATTGGTCGCTGTGAGGAACTGTATGTCGCGGACTTTGAGGCCTGTCTCTTCTAGTACTTCACGGGCCGCGCAGTCTTCGAACGACTCGTTAAATTCGAGATGTCCGCCGGGTAGGGCCCAGGTACCTGTGTAGAGGCGTCAGAAATAGACTTGAGCTAAATAGTATCGTTATATGACCAAAACGAATCAATGGACTCTAGATGTGGTGTTATTTACCAGCACCGTGACTGCTTTTGCGCTGACCGAGAACTATTTGTCCCTTGTGATTGGTGACGAAAACACCTACGCCTACTCGGGGGTTCATGATGGGAGTGATTTGTATGTGCGAATTGACCGAGGCGTTGAAAGTATTATTCCGGTATAGGTAAATTGTGTTAATAGGAGGTGGTAACAATATCGTTACTTATCCCAAAGAAGAACTTCTCATAAGATATCCTGCGCCAGGCAAGGTGGGGTAAGGAATTAAGTTTCCCAATTGAAAATACCAGGATTGTACTAACTAAATGGCGGGGTCGGAAGGTAAGCAAACATGTCTTATCAGAGCCGAGGTTAGCTACTGCAAGTAGTTGAAAAGAAACATCCACGGCGTCCGGGTGTCAGATGAGAATGCAATTTACAGGTCTAGAACAGCAGTATTGTACTTTTCATCATGGATGGATATTACACCCACAGAGAGATCTGTTGGCGCTAGCCTACATTGGTTGATGCCTGCAGAAGGTGGTTTGCAAATACCGAGACTCGTAGTATAAGATCAAAGTTACCACCTGATGTAGACACACAATGAGATCTTCTTATGAAAATCCTCCAATCAGACAAGAGGTCTAAAGTGTATCACAGATTAAAGCCCTGGGATCCAGACTCCTCGTTAACCGCAAGGACAGAGTCCTAGGAACTAGCATGTAAGATGGCTGGTAGACCATAATGCCAATCTTGACCGCTTCTCTGACCGCCGAAAGCGGCAGAACCTAGTCGACCTCGCAGGAAAAAGTACGGATATACGCGGATATGAGCGGATATAATTTTGAACAGTTCCGGAAGAGGCGAGCTGCATTCTGTATAAATTGTGACCGCCCTGTTTGACCGCTCCAGGCCGCGGCAGAATCCAATACCATGTGCATGTGAGCCATTGCGGCCATAGGATCTTCACTATGGCGAAGATACCGGAGGATTCAATCATGAATATGAGATTGAGTACCGATGCTAGCTCTACACTAAACTACTTAGACCGTAGGTAGACAGACTACTACCACTACTATGACGATGATATTTAATGCCTAAGGCACCAAGACGATCAGGGTCCGCGCGCCAATCATAGGGCGAGCCTAGAGGCGGGGCAGATCACGTCTGATTGGCCGGAAATGGCGGGCAGGACGTCAAGGGCGTCACCGGACTGGCGGAGGATTGGCCAACCTGAGGCAGGCATGGGCGTGCGGATAGCCTCAACCGCGTCTGGCGCTTTGCTTGACCTTTCCATCATGTGCTGATGTTTATCTTTGTCTCTCATCCATCCGGACCATAACAATAACTGCTATCCCACGTCTTATCCACGCCACACTGTCTCGACCATTCGAACCCTCTCCTTATCGTGAAGCCTACCACCTGAACTAACCGCCCCGGGAGAAATTCGTGAGGACCTCACCATGTCCCATGCGGTCTGATACGCACAACTGCCACCGTGACACGTGTAAAAAGTGGTCTCAGTTGCAAACATGACGTCGTCTAACACCCCTTCAACTCTATCCCATAGCCGGGCTATCCCATTCGCGAGTCGGCTCAGCGAACAACTGTCGCAGCGGACCGGGCAAACCAGTTCAGGCACCGATCCCGACCATGCCGGCGACAGAAACACACCTACACTTGGGCCTCCATTGCGTCCTTCACCGAATACTCGCTCGCTGAGCGATGCGGGAAAACCAGTTTCCGCCATGCCGATCAATCACGATGATTCCCGCCCGCCCAGCAAAGATGACTCCTCCCTCTCCTCGACCCCCGAAACGCCCCAGCGGCCGTCCATGCAGAGTCTCTCGTTGAACCTCTCTGCCAGATCCTCCGGACCTTTATCCTTATCCAATCGCGCCCCGCTCTCCCCGAAGCTCGATTCCTCGGCCATCTACGGCTCGCCGGGCTCCGTGCTGCCCCGTCGTTCCCGAGGCCTGGACTTCTCGCGAGCTTGCACCAATCTCCATCACTCGACCCTTGCAGAAGCGTCCCCGGACTCCTCCCCGACGGTTGGCGGGCGCGGTGTAAATATCCCGCAGCGGCGCGGCTCTCCAGCTTCAGTCTCTGGCCTCCAGTTCTCCACCTCGAACCCCGCCGACAAGGCCACAATTTCGAGCTCCGTATCCAGCGTCAACATGATGGAATCCGATACAAGCAGTAGTGAGGAGGATGATGAACCCATGATTGGCGACCGTGACGACATGATGATTACCAATACACCTCAGGCGAAGCGGTTGGGAGGTGGAATGAGTCCATTTGCTGTGGGGAACGTGTCCAGCCCGGGAAATGAGTGGATGGGCGGCTATTCGCAAGCAGCCGCGAGTCTCATGAGCTTCCAGCGGGCTCGTTTCCGTAAGGGACGAAGCCGGCACAGCTCCAGCAGTGCTAGTGGCAGTTCCAAGCAGAGTCCGGGTCCTCTCTCACCACCCGTGATGAAGAGTATCGAAGGTCAGAATGGGGGTTACTTTGGCGCAGGTGCCCGACGGGCTAGTCTCAGCATGGGTACGCGGGATTTGCGCCTTTCAGATGTCAGCGACGAGGGTGAGAACCGCGGTGCGCGTGGGCAGAGCCCAAGCACGTCGAACTCCGAGGGCGGGCCTTTGGGGGTAATTCGACGGGCCGTTACCCGTCGTGGGAGCTTACTCGTAAGTACTTTATTCCGATCACATAGGATGCATCTAACCCTGTTAGCCAAAAACGAAAACCTTTGCGCGTATTCGGGCGGCATTGATGGAGGAGTCTGCTCCAATTGATAGCGAGGCCAAGCGAGAAGCGGAAGTTATTCGACAAGTCAAAGAGAACGAACCTGACGTTGAAGCGAAATCGCCGCTGGGTGATTTGTCTGCTCTTGACACGTCCACTCCTGTTGCTCACGGGCAAACCCCAGAGGAAATCCCTCCAAAAGCCGGATTGACGACACCGGACGAACCAAAATTCATCGATCAGGCCAACCGAAATTCGGGAGGAGTCGAGTTCTGGAATTCGTTCGACGAGCGCTACCGCACGCCGCCCCCACCCCAACGCCGACATGGAGCTTCATCGGTCTCTGAAGATGACCTTGCTATGGACATCACACCATCTACCACTGTAGGATCGACTACAGAATTTGCTAAACCGAGCGAACGACCCGGCTCGCGCAGTGAAGCATCTCAAGGCGCCCCGGCTGGGTTTGTCGGCGAGTTCAGGAGGAAACGCCGTCGGGATGATGATTTCGATCCAAACCTCTTCAAGCGGCGAGCGGTATCGCCAAGCATGAGCGCACAGAGTAGCCCGGTCATGCCTAATTCACCGGTGGTCAAAGACACGAGTCCCAGCATCTGGGGCCCACCAAGATCGAACCTTGGCTCGCTGTTCCCCGACCGGCCTGTCACCGAAAATGGACCTCGCAATGGTAACAACCATACCGGAACCCTGAAACGAGTAGGACTGCATGGGATGAATGAAACCAGCGATGGCTTCATGAACATGAGCATTGAGTAGGTTGGCTGAGCCTGTCTACATCATTATAACTATTACAACATTCTTCGGTATCGACTCAGTATTCAATGCTGTTAGCGGGATCGGTTGAGTTTGGCGTTATCTTTGCATTTATTGGTGCTATACTTGGGACATAGCTTAACTGCATCATAACTAATATTAATAAACATTATACTGCATACTGAAGTGAATGCATCAGAGTTGCTTGTTAGACCTTAGTGATATAGTAAGTAGTGTTGTAGAAATGCTATACGGATAGCGGCAGGTCAGGGGCCACGTGCGGGCTCGGCGGGACTCGCGCTAACTCCGTGTTGACATCGGAGCTCCATCTGCTCACCCAGCATCCACTGCCCCTCTATCCTTCGTGCTTAATCCCTTACTAGCTTACCTTTACCCTTTAACATACTCAACTCTGGCAGCTGAGTACGTTCCATAATCATCCATGGCATCCACTACCGAACTCGCATCCTCCTTCATCGAGGGTGCCCCGCCCGGCGAGGTAGGCAGCTACCCCCTCATGCTCCTATACCTGCATGAACCCGAACATAGCTAACAGCATCTATTAGCTCGCGGATGTTGTCGCAGGTATGCAATGCAATCCAGACCCTTCATTTCGATCGTTGCCACCCTCATCGTACCCTGCACCGAGACCATACTAAGCAGCTCTACAGACGTCAAGGCTCTCACCTCCGACGGTCCCGACATCATCCCCTCCCTCGCACCGGCCTTTGAGCGCTACAATGAGACACAACTGGCGACTGTGAAGCTTCCTGGAGCGAGCCAGGAGGTACGCAGCTACACTCCTGATAATAGGGTCGACCGACCGTCCTGACAACCTCTAGGTCCTGATCAGCGAATACAACAAGCTCGAGGGAAACCGGTACTTTGATGTGGAAAGTCAGACGTCGTTTGAGGTTGACCATGTCACTCAGGTGGGTGGACACAAGCCATTGGGAAGATAAGGAATTGACAGGGAATAGGAAGCATCGGCAGCACAGTCATACGTTCTGGAGTCGCAGAATGCGGATTTGATGTACGCTCTTCTCCCTTGTATCTGAGTCAATCACGGGGTGTGATGCTAACAGGATTGCAGCAAATCCCTCCTCAAGTCCCTCTCCGCACACGCCACCGAACACTACCGCACCTGCAGCTACGGCGTGTACCCGATCGAGGACGATACCGCCGTGGCCATTGTTCTCGTTGCGAACCGCTACTCGCCTAATAACTTCTGGTACACCCCCATTTCAGGTTCTGGATGATGAAATACTAATTGGTGACAGGAACGGTCGCTTCCGCGCCATCTACACTCTCCCTGTGAACTCCTCTTCGACCACCATCTCCGGCCAGATCAAGGTCGATGTGCACTACTATGAAGATGGCAACGTGGCCCTCAACACTAACAAGCCGGTGAACCTGTCGGTACAATCCGTGGATGCCAGTGCCATCATCTCGCGGATCGCGGCTGCGGAGCGGGATTACCAGGAGGAGTTGAACCGGGCGTTTGTTAGTACGGCAGAGGGAGTATTCAAGGGGCTGCGGAGACAGTTGCCGATCACACGGCAGAAGGTTGAGTGGGAGAAGGTCGGAGGATACCGGCTGGGACAGGATATTGCTGGAGGTCGGTGATTGCTGTAGATGTATAGATTAGCGTTGAACAATTGTGTGTAATTGAAAGTGACATATCACGTACATCATCCTCGTTATGATCCTGATGGGGTGAATATGATAGATAAGCGGATACCGAGCCGATATCGCGTACCCGCCATACCAGCCCCTTGGCAAATAGCCTAATTAATCTCTAGTACTTAAAGCGCGTCGTTACCCACCGCCGCCAAATAACACATCTACAATAGACTTCATACCCCCGCACATATACCCCCAGAGCAATAGAAAGAAAGCAGAATGTTAGACCACTTATACCGCTTTACACGCACGACGCCAGGCCTCGAAAAGACCCTTCGTCTGGTCCAATCCCTCTGCGTGCTCGCCCTGCAAATACCCACTCTGGAAAATGAGTCCATTTCGCGGTTCAACGTCGCCAAGACACAGTTTGCTTTGAGTTAGTTTTCTCCAATAATCCTACTAAATACCCACATCCAACATGAGAATAAACCAGTATTGAACATTAAACAGCAAGACGCTTTCTCCGCTTCTTCAACTTCATCGACTGCTTCAATAAGGCATTTGCCTTGCTAGGCAACCCTTCTTCCGCTCAGAACAATGTCATTAAGACAGTCATTGAGATAAGTAAATGGTCCTGCTTTGGGTGTTACTTCCTCTTAGAAGATTTAACCCTCGTATGTGCTCCCTTCCCTTACTATCAAATCATGAATATAATACTAAAGTAACATGCAAGTTACACGCAACATCCATCTACCCAAACCCCTACAACAAAGCCATATTAACAGAAGCGAATAAGTTCTGGTTCTATGCGCTGGGGTTTTCTATTCTGGGAGCTGCTTTTGATATAATCTTTTCTTCGGCGTCATCTGCGTCTAAGACGAAGGATGAGAAAGAGAAGAAAGAAGCTCCTTCTATCAACCGCTTCTCGCTCCTGAAGAGGATGCTCTGTGTTGATGCTTGTGATCTGCTCATCCCTGGTACCTTTTTGGGGTGGATTGAAATGGGTCAGTTGGGGGTCGGGGTTGGGATGGTGGTTAGTACCCTTGTTTCGGGGTGGGATATGTGGAATGCTGTTTGAATCTTCGGAGAAGGTTATAGAGGGTATAGAGATCTTTAGGTCTTGGTAGATATAGAGTGGAGGGAATATGTGATATTCGTAGAGATCCAAATAATCCAGTATCTATCTACTTACTCCTTAACTTCTATACACCCGTCCAGTCCTCCCACCTCTCCTCCCCAATATCAGGAACCACCATATCCCCAAACACACTATTAAAGAGAGCCACATCCACCGCATGTAAATCCCACTCCTCACCACTACTCCCTCCCACCCCAATATCCACACCTTCATTCCTCTCAAACCCAATCGTCCCATAATACGGGATATATACATGTAAACTCCTCCCCCCATCCCCAATCCTCCCATCATACTCCCCTCCTCCCTTCCCATCCCCACCCATATTCTCCCTAGCCACATACCCAACACCCCCAGCAGCACTCTCCTCCACCCCTAACAAATGCCTCATTATACCCGCCAGTTTCCCCGCTATCTCATCCGTCCCTGACCCTGACTCCACCATATCTTCAATTATAGAAAGTGTCCGTTCCATAATCCCGCGATCAGTTGGTCGACTGTGTGCGAGGAAGTTGACTATTTTCCCCTTCCCAGGCTGCATATTACTGGAAGAGTCGATATGCGCAATACAAAGCACAATCATCGCAACAAAAGCAATGAAATCCACCCCACGACAATAGTAATGCGCTGGATTCGAGGCGCGGAAAGCGATATACCGCGCCAGTATCTCGCGACTCACGGTTATTATAGTGAGTTTGCTTTGATCATATGCTGTAGAGTCTTGGGATGAGCGGAGCATGTAAGGAAGATGCAGACGGAGGAGGAGTTGGTAGTGCGTGAAGTGGGCATTTAGACGGAGGGTATTCTGGATGATGGTGCTTTGGGTCTGGTTGGGTGTAAGGTCTGGGGCCAGCCACCACTGGGGAGGCATTTGGGCGGCTGTGTTTTGGAGCATTTGGTCGATGTCGTTAGTAAGGGAGATGTTGTTGATATCTGCTTCAGTACGGTGGAGGATACGGCCTGCTATAATGCAGTGCATGCGGTGCATGCGGTCTTGGTGTGTGCATGTTTCTAGAGCTTTAGGACAGATGCACCGTGCTTCGAGATTGGTAGGTGGTAGGCCGAGCATCAGGGAGAGGTAGTGGTCCATTTCGATGAGGCGGAAACACAGGTAATCTGGGCTTAGGTTGCCGCGCGTAGCTGGATCGAGAGTCTTTAGGGATGATGTGGGAAGTCCGCGATGGAGAGAAAGCATCTGTGCGATGGCTGTGGCTCGGCGGGTGGCTAGCCATGCTTGATGGAGGTTTCCGGCGTAATTTTGGTATTGGGCTTCCAGCATGATGCATTGCAGGCCTTCGATGGAGGTAGTGAGCTCGTCGTTTGTGGTTACTAGTCTGGTGGCGCGGGTGACGGCGCGGGTCATGATGTCGTGGCAGGAGATGGATAGGTCAGATAAGCTTTTGATGGACGGTGGAGAGATGCCTTGGAGGAAGATGGCGAGGGTAAGGAGTTTGCGTGCTATTAGGACGGGGTGGGAGTTTGGTGCTGGGAATTGGAGCATCTCTTGGGGAGTCGGTAGGCTGTCGTCTGTGGAGAGGGAATTAGGGACCCAGATTTCATAGTTCATATATACCGATATGCCAACAGGGAGATTGTAGATATGGTTGAGCTCCCTCTGGCTGGGCCAGGCCGCGAAAAGGTCGCGGTTTATGCTCTCATACGGGCCCCCGCGGATATTGTTGGCTAGAGACGGCACCTGAGAGTATCAGCTCTGGGTATTTGGAACGAAGAGTAAGGATAAACTCACTTGTTCTTCTTGGCTGCAGCCTATACTATAATTGTCCAGCAGTGTCCCAGAAGTCGGGGGAGTTTCGGGGAAGTCCCCAGAAGATACAGCTTCCGTGATGTTTGAGCGAACCAGCTGTTCCAGGATCCTCTCCACTCGGTCGAGTCGAGCATCGACCAAGTCTTTGCTTGTAGGTATAGGGCTGTCTGGGAGCTCCTGACTGATGCATGTAGATCCCCGTCGCCTGCAGTTATTGCAGATGGTATTGGAGGAGGAGCTGAAGATACAGCGAACCTTGCGCCGCTTGCATTCCCAGCAGCTCCTTGTGCCCTTGCGGACCTTTCTCCGTTTCTCTTGGGAGTGTTTATCCATATTCGTTCCAGTCACTACCAGGCAGGCTTCAGTGTCCCTCGGTCGAAATGTGAGGGGGCAGGGAATAATGAGATGCTCTGCGGAAGGATCTCGGGCTAAGGTGTTGGATTCGCCCGAGCTCGGCGGAATAACGCCATGCTCACATCAGCCCTAGTACAATACGCAATGACTGGATAACGTCTCGAAAGACGTGTTATATTTACTAAGCTAGATAAAATCTTCTACCTGCTTATCCGTAACAACCTTCTCAACCGCATACTCAAGCCTTTCCTTTCCACGCCTCAGTCAAGAACTTCTCGACAGGGGTAAACTCGAAGTCAGGCAGCAGACTATTCCATTCATCCGAAACGGCATAGGATCCGGCATTAACCGCCAAAAGAATCCGACTAGTCATATATTTCGAGGCCACTGCCGCCTGCTCAGGCGGAATGGAAGGATGTTCCACTGTTGGTGTCCACGACGTCTCCCACGTCCCAGCTTCCAAATCTTCTGCCTTCACCCGCTCAATGGTAAATGGGAGCCCACCTGGAGATAATGAATCAGGACATGATTGTATCTATGTGATGTTGTAGAGAACAAACTTACCGCGAGCTCTCTCCCCTAGAGCAATAAATTCACCGATGGAGATGTTGGAACCCTGGATACCCCCAACAACTGGCCACTCGCCTTCATATTCAACAGCTCTGGCCACAACTCTAGCAATATCCTGAACTGCCGTCAAGGTGATACGGGTTCCATCATCCCCATCCACCAAGATCATTCGGCGCTTAGCAAAGTCGAAGGGGGTCGCGATTGAGGGCAGGTGGCGGGCCGATTGATGTGGATGGGTAAGATAGTTGACGAACACGCCGGGTTGGAAGAGGGTGTACTCGAGGACCTGATTGAGTCGTGTTAGATGTTCCGCCTGGTAGAACGTTGTACGATCGTACCTTCTTATCCTTGTTCAGCTCTTGGAGATACCGGCGCGTTTCGCCTTTGTAGGCATACCAGTCCAGGTAGTCCAAGCGGGAGCTATACTAGGTTAGTGTTGGGATGATAGTAGAAGTGGGATAAAATTCTCACGAAGCCCATTCACTCGGCGCAAAGCGCTTCACTCCGGCCTGAACAGCCGCATCGATGAGGTTCTTCTGAGCGGTGCTTCCGGGATCATCCTGCGTAGTGATAAAAGAGAGAACGGTGTGCACTTCTTGAAGAGCCTTGGTTAGTTGAGTGGTGTCGTTGTAGTCGACTTTGACCCAAGTGATGCCTTGTGTAGGTTCTTGGGCTTCAGTATCCTGCATAGACTGGTTAATGTTACAGCACTTCCATTGACTACGGTTATCGGACATGACGAACCTTTCTGGTCATAACAATGATTGTATGCTTCTTCGCAGCAATAAGAGCGTCGATAACCTCTCGGCCAACACCTGTTCGAGTGTCAGTGATATAACTGGCGAGACCAGGAACGATGGAAGAGTGTACCTCCAGAGCCTCCAGCAATTGCAACCTTGACCATTTTCGTAGTTGGGATGAGGAAGAAACGATAAAGTGTAAAAGTAAAATACTCTTGTGGCTCGTGTGAACTGAAGTTGTAGTTCTGGAGTGAACACTGCCGAAGACACCTGGTCTATATACTGGCTTGGACCGAGAGCTCGGCCGAAGTTATGGCACCATCAAAGAACGAGTCTCGAATCACTGCCATCCTTTGTATGACAAATTTACTTCATTTGATGATCAATAAAGCATCTACAAGGAAGATTCGGTCGAATATCGGAGATAAAATCACTACATACTAGCAGTTTTCTGCTTAAAGGTCAACACTACTGGACATCCGACGGTGATTGGCGTATCGTAGACATCAACTTTCTCAATATTTCAAGCTAAATCACAATCGTAGATACCCTGTGCACTGCAGCAAGTCTAGTAGCTCGGGCATCAACTAGAGATCAGCATTGTCTCTAACGTCAATGCAGAACAGCTCCGTCTCAGCATAGATAGTCTCAGGGTCTCCACAAGCACTAGCCCAAAGGCGGTAGTTGCAACTAGAAAAGATAATTAACACTATGTCTACTTCTAAGTATATCAGGCATAACATACTTAAGAGGGACATCCATCGGGCTAGGTGGAGGAATAGTAACCTCATCTCGGCCCATGACGGCGTAGCGCAGGACCAGCTCGGTCACTGAAGGATAGTCAACGCGGTTGGTGAGGTAGATGCAAAAGGTCTTGTTCTCCTCTCCACTGTTTCCAGTAAGCAATCGGACATATAAAGAAATATTATGGCAAAAACTCACGAGACGTGGGACCATTTGACCGTCAATGGCTCCTTGAGGTCCCAGGTAATCTGGGCCGGTTCACCGCCACCTGGCTTTTCCCAAAGCATGTTGATAGATTGATAATGATAAACTAAATATGTGAAATATGTTGAGTTTGAACACAGGTCAGAACGATGGCATGATATTGAGAGCAGAAATGAGCGAGCGAAACTGCTCAATTATATACCCGCGGGTGTGCACAATGCCTTCGACAGAGGCAGGGATCCAAAAGTGCTTTGACCCAAGGTGACGACTATATATGACTACAATTGCAGTCAGTATAGTTATTCAAATGTTAGTCTGTTGAACAGTGTGGTAAATCATGATGTAGATGTCCGTCAGAGGCTGCCTAGGCGAGCGTAGATGCGCAACAAGGTGTAGATGCTGCCTGAGAGATGCAGACACGAGCATTTCACAACATCATATGGTTGCAGCTTGCGTTACAGAGGCCTAAGCATTGCCCATGGCGCTCTCCTTTCGGTACATGAATGGATGAGATACCTAGGACGTACGTTCTATGGGAGGGCGTTTGCAAGATGCATATTAGGCCCATCCAGAAGCTCATCGATGCTTTCACAATTGGAGGAAAACAGGAGGGTAAAGCGTTCGGCTATCTAAGCTTCACATATAAGCATTTTGCTTCCCAGAGCTCGTTCCAGCAAGGATCTATAAGTTTACTGTGGATCTGATTACCCCACTGTGTAACAATGGATGCAAGGGGTCCCTTGTTCAATCTGATGGTCTCTACTCCAGTTTTGGAATCTGTTAACGCGACCCATGAATAATCTCTGTGTCACAGTCCATCGGCGAATAACCTCCACTTCCTCAAACTTCTAGCATATCCGAGACCCCCACACTCACCACAATACAACCCTAGTACGTAAATATTTGAGTCCTCGCGGTCTGTGGTTCGAGAAATCTGCTTAATTATGACGTTCTCTTTATACGGATCGATGCTACCAGGCAATTGCAGCCGGTCACTACTAAGTTCCTTCGAAAACCTCGCCAGACATTCTAGCCCCGATGAAATATGCGAACGTCAAAAACCGACAACATGAGAGTGCATGTGCCGTTCCGCGCCTGACTGACAGAACTTTTCCATGGGATTTTCTTGCACGTGGTTAGTAAATAGCGGATATTACCTCCACATATCCTGTCAGGGCAGGACATGCATCTGTAGCCAGCGGGATAGTGGCAAATGACCCCCGGAGAGGAATCCGCAGTGGATCTCCATGATCGGCTGCCCCGCATTCGCCTTGTGAATATTCTTTCCTCTATACTTCTTGTCATCTCGGAAACTTCTCCTTTATTGCATCATCTGTCCCCATCTTGATATTCCATATTTACCTCACAGTTCCAGAACTACTCGGTATTGATTGCTCGGAAAAGTTGTTTTGTAGCTCAAGTATGCAATCGTGCAAACCCTACCCGGAAAACTAATTGAATTCACTCGAGTTGTGACCATAGTTCTGAAAGTCGAGACCAACAATATGACCTTTTATCACACTCTATTTACCCATTTTATTACAACAAAGAACATTCAAATCTCTATATACTACGGCGTTCGATGAGTGAGTACACTGTCTCCGGTGATGTTCTCGCGCAGGCAGTGGTCGGATAAATATCCGATCAGCACTAGCATCTCCGAGCCCTCCATCACGGCATCGGACATCGTCTTCATTGAACAATAGAGTATCTGGGACTTATTTAAATACTGACATTTCTTCAATGATCGATCCAAGTTACTCAAGGTTGAATCTGCTTACTAAATATCTTGTCTATGTAACAACAACCCCTCAAAACTCAAGATGCTCTCTACAATCGCACCACAACCACCCACACTACAGGAGCCTCTGTCTAAAGGCGATGTCACTTTGCCTTTGGAATCCCAAGAGCCTTCGACAATTGACGAGCTTGTTCGTCAGCGTGCATCACTTGGGGCCGCTCAGCCCATCATCTCCTATCCGAGCACCGGCATCGAATATGTGGACTATCCACTGCAGCAACTGGATGTCTTCGCATTTCGTGTCTCCAAGGTGCTATCAGATCGCATTCCGCCTCGGAAATCATCAGCTGAAACTCCCAAAGTCATCGCTTTACTGGGACCATCTGACCTCAATTACCTGGTGATGCTGCTTTCCCTGGCTAAGCTGAGTCACAGTGGACTGCTCCTATCAACCAGAATATCCGTGGATGCATACGTCTCGCTACTGGAGAAGACCGGGTCGAGACATATCTTCATTCATAGCTCTTTCCGAGACACCGCTGAAGATATCAAGAAGCGGGTACCTGAGCTTGTCATTGATGAGATTCCGACGGAGGAAAACTATCACTATCCCATCACAGAGGATGTCGACACGAACCTGGTCCCGCACCTTGACCCAAAAATTGAGTCAAAGCATATCGCATGGATCATTCATTCCAGTGGCTCGACTGGACTTCCGAAGCCTATTTTTCACACCCAATCTGCTGCGCTGAAGAATTACTCGGGACATATGAACATGTCGGGGTTCGTTACTTTGCCGCTGTACCACAACCATGGAATTAGCTGTCTCTTCCGGACAATCCACGCTAAGAAACAGCTGCATCTCTATAATGCCAATCTTCCATTGACCAGGCAGTATCTGCTCGAGATTATGGGATCGAACGCTTTTGAGATCTTCTATGGTGTGCCGTATGCACTGAAGCTGTTGGCTGAGACACAGGAGGGAATATCCGCTTTGGCTAAGCTTAAGGCCGTCATGTTCGGAGGGTCAGCATGCCCGGACTCTCTAGGAAACTTGCTAGTCGAGAATGGTGTTCATCTCATCAGTCACTACGGATCGTGAGTGCTTCTCAACCGCATTGGAATATTCTACTAACACACATGCAGAACTGAGACCGGTCAGCTCATGATGTCCACCAGGCCCCGCGAAGACAAGGGATGGGACTGGCTCCGGCCCTCCGACTATGTCAAGAAATTCTTGAGATTTGAAGAGCGCTTTCCGGGAGTATTCGAGCTAGTCTGTCTAGATGGCTGGCCCTCTAAGGTCATGACCAACCGACCTGATGGCTCGTACGCCACTAAGGACCTATTTGTCAAGCATCCCACCATGGAGGCATACAAGTACTACGCTCGTCTGGACGATACAATCATACTATATAATGGAGAAAAGGTCAACCCACTTGACCTGGAAGGACGAGTCCGGCAGCGCAGCACTGTTGCCGAAGCCATTGCGTTCGGAGCAGGCAAAGCTCAGATCGGACTGGCTGTCGTTCGTGCACCTGGCACCGAGTCACTCTCCGATGAGGAGGTTATTGACAGCATTTGGCCGGCTGTTGAGAAGTCTCACGAGGCGCTACCTGCGTTTGGACAACTCTCGAAGAATATGGTCCGAGTGTTGCCTGCAGACACTCCCTACCCTCGGACTGACAAGGGCACCATCATCCGTCAAGCCTTCTACAAGAACTTCCAACCTCTGATTGAAGAGGTTTATGCCGCTGTGGACGCCATGACTGGCACGCTAGTCCTGTCTGAGCCTGAACTGAGGGACTTTCTTAAGAAGCAAATTCTGCAAATTTTGCCCCTCAAGGACACCAGCCTGTTGACAGATGACGCCGATTTCTTCTCACTGGGCATGGACTCCCTACAAGCCAGCCAACTACGCACTGTGCTCGTCCAGAACTTGGACACCAAGGGCCAACAACTTGGGCTCAACATTGCCTTCGAGCAGCCCACTATTGCCGTGCTTGCCCGTTTCCTAGCCGCTGTACAGTCCGGAGAAGCCCTTCCAGATTCTCAGCCGATCCCTGAACAGATGCGTGCACTCATCTCGCAATTCAGCCACTTTGAACCACACGTTCCACGTTCCAATGACCTTCCCGGCCGTTATGTCGTAAGTCACCTTTACCATCTTTTCAAGTACACCCTCCTAACAATCACAGGTCCTCACCGGCGCCACCGGCTCCCTCGGCAGCCACGTTGCACATCAACTCGCGCAGAACCCCTCTGTGAAAAAAGTCTACTGCCTTATCCGCGCCTCCTCTCCCATCGAAGCCTACAAGCGTCTGCACGACGCTCTCCACGCCCGCCACCTCTACACCCCTCTCTCATCTTCCTCCAAAGCCAAGCTCATCGCCCTCCCCGCCCCAGCCCTATCCCACTCAACTCTCTCCCTCCCGGAAGAAACCTACAACACCCTCCTCACCGAAACCACCGACATAATCCACTGCGCCTGGCCCGTCAACTTCAACCTCCAGCTCAGCAGTCTCGCACACGACACTCTCCCCACCCTGCACAACCTCTTCACTCTAGCCCTAAAAGCTCACCGCCCCGAACCCGCCACCTTCAACTTCTGCTCCTCCGTCAGCAGCGTCGTCAACAGCACCGTCTCCCCTATCCCGGAATCCCTCCCGGACTCCCTCACCGCCGCGCAATCCATGGGCTATGCGCAGTCCAAGCTCATCGCAGAACACATCTGCGCCAACGCCACGCCCTACCTGGATGCCCGTGTCCTCCGTATCGGACAAATCATCGGCGACACCAAGCACGGGGTGTGGAATGCCACGGAGGCGATTCCGCTGATGCTGAGGGCTGCAGTTACGGTGGGGGCGTTGCCCAGGTTGGATGAGAGGATGCGGTGGGTTCCGGTTGATGTTGTTGCTGGGGCAGTGATGGATATTACGCTTCACCAAGGGGAAAGAGAGGGGAGGAAGAAGGGGGTGGATGATGTGGAGGTGTTTAATATTTTGAATCCGTACAGCTTCCATTGGACACAGGATCTACTTCCTGCTCTGAGGGCTGCCGGGTTGGAGTTTGAGGATGTGGAGTTCGGGGAGTGGATTCAGCGGGTGAGGAATGTGGCGGATCCGGAGAGGAATCCGCCGGTTAAGTTGGTCGGGTTCTGGGAGGGGAAGTATGGGAGTCAGAAGCCATTTAGGGGTTTGGAGTTTGTGACGGATAAGGCGAGGGAGAGGGCAGAGGGCTTGAGGGGGCTGAGTGTGGATGGGTTGGAGGGGGGTTTGGTGGGCAAGATGGTGGAGTGGTTTAGGGAGGTTGCGTGGGTTTGAGGTAGTAGTATGATATATGGTATCAGTCAGTGGTAAATGTGCTTTTCAGTTGGATTTTCTGGAATTGGCTGTTTTGATATGATTATGTTGAGGATATGTGACTCAAGTGCGAAGTAGATGCAAGATCTAGGCTATCTACTGGTAGTAGGATCGGACATCAGTGAATAAACAGTATGCTGGTTAGGGTTGAATTTTATTTGCACAGTCACTTCGGATTATAGTAGTATGCTTTCATTGCTACAGTTCCTTGCTTCCCTATTAAAATATTAACACGGTACTAGTAAGCCCATGATCCGCCACGGGCTGGTACTGGCGTAGATATATATAAAGACTAAGAGTGGACCTAGCAGGTTATATATAGCCAACTAGTCTTTGAACTCAAGGTTCGATTACTATACGTCCAGTTTAAGATGTTCCCACAGTATACCAATTTGATAGATACTGAATGATCTCATCTTATTTCGAGAAGAGATAGAGAGCCATGTTCTCATTTACAGTATGCATGTACGGGCGATAGGAATTACTAGGAGTGCCATATTACCGTAACCACGGCATTGAGCGGTCACCACTGGCAATATTTGACTGCGAGTAAATGAGACATTGGATTGAGTGGATCAGTAGTCTGCATGAACCAATGGGGTCTGGCACACGTTCTGGTGGTTTATCGATAGATTATTTGAAGTGACTGGAATGTTCTTATCCCAAACAGGAAATCAGCTCATCATGTGATGTAGAAAGCGGTGAGTCTTTACCACGTGACGTGGCAGGATCCACAGCGGTGAGCCGCGGCAGATCCGCCTTTTTGATGTCTCTGATTGGCTGCGGGAAAAAGTCAGTAGCAGAAAAAAATAAGAGCAGCGGGAAACGGTTGCCATCGAAGCGGCGGGAGGTCTGCCAGCATCAAAACTTTTCCCTTCTTCCTTCTCTTCCTCTCCCCTTCACTTGCTTTTCCTCGTCCTTACCACGCTTTTCCGGGTAGACGATCTTTCTTTCTTTCCCTTGCATCATTTCTTGACCATCCATTCTTTGGTCTGATTTTTCTTCTTCTTTTTTCTTTACTATTATTATCTTGTTCGCATCTGTATAATCTCTTGTCAAGATGTCCGGTGTTACGCCCGTTGCTGTCTACGCCCTGCGCGTCCCCGCCAATGGCGCTCTGATCCCCGCCGTTCCGGAGTTCTCTGCCATGGTCAGTAGCCAAATTTGCAGCCATTGAGCCCATTGTATTCCCGTTTCTAACCGTTTGCGACAGTTCCGTGTCAGCATGGCTGCCATTGACCCCGATGAGGCTCCCGAGTACGAGGACGGTTTCGACTCCAACAAGCGCCCCCGTGCTACCCTGAAGCTTGTGCGCGCTCCCCCTGGTCTCGACCTCGAGGGCGAGGACGATGATGACGAGGACTGGGAGGATGACGAGGATGAGGATTCCGAGGACGACGAGGAGGTCAACGGTGGTCCCAGCGACAAGGAGAAGGCTCGCAAGCTCAAGCTGGCTGCCGCTCGCAAGGAGCTCGAGGATGCCATGGATGAGGATGATGACGAGGATGAGGACGACGAGGAGGGCGAGTTCGACCTCAAGGCCGCCATCTCCAAGCTGATCAAGGGCAAGGCCCCCGCCAACGATGACGAGGAGTCTGATGCCGAGTCCGATGAGGGTCTTGAGCTTGACGAGACTGTCATCTGTACCCTGGACCCCGAGAAGGTATGCGAAACTTCAGAATCTTCTAATGCGAGTATGCGCGCTAACCCCCCATGTAGAACTGCCAGCAGCCTCTCGACATCGTTGTCAACGAGGAGGAGCCCGTCTTCTTCAAGGTTACCGGTACCCACACCATCTACCTGACCGGTAACTATGTCATGCCCACCGACGACCACCACCATGACCATGATGACGAGGAGTCCGATGAGGAGGACTACGACCTTTCTCCCGATGAGGATGAGCTCGACATGGAGGACCTGATCGGCGAGGATGACGAGAGCGATGACCTCGACGACCTGGAGAACCCCCGTATCACCGAGGTCGACAGCGAGGAGGAGGAAGCCCCCAAGCTCGTTGAGTCCAAGCAGACCAAGGGTAAGGGCAAGCGCGCTGCTGAGCCCGAGGAGGCCAAGCCTGAGCCCGCCCTCAGCAAGAAGCAGCAGAAGAAGCTGAAGAAGAACAACGGCGAGGCCGCCCCCGTTGAGGAGAAGAAGGAAGCCAAGGAGGGCAAGGAGGCCAAGAAGGTCCAGTTCGCCAAGAACCTTGAGCAGGGCCCGACTGGCTCCACCCAGCAGAAGCCTGCCGAGAAGTCCACCGGCACCCTGGGTGTCAAGGAGGTCAAGGGCGTCAAGATCGACGACAAGAAGCTGGGTCAGGGTGTCGCCGCCAAGGCTGGTAACACCGTTGCCATGCGCTACATCGGCAAGCTCGAGGACGGCAAGGTCTTCGATGGTAAGTCACAAGTCCTATAATAAGAGCAGAGAGTTCTGGTGCTAACTCTTTGTGTAGCCAACAAGAAGGGCAAGCCTTTCACCTTCAAGCTCGGCAAGGGCGAGGTCATCAAGGGTTGGGACATCGGTGTCGCCGGCATGGCTGTCGGTGGTGAGCGCCGCATCAGCATCCCCCCTCACCTCGCCTACGGCAAGCGTGCTCTTCCCGGCATCCCCGCCAACTCCAAGCTGATCTTCGACGTCAAGCTTCTCGAGATCAAATAGATCTGAGTTCCCCTACTAACATCTAGCTGTCTGTGTCTGTTACTCCATTTGGGTTTGCTTCACCGGTGTTTGGGGGTTCGTTCAATCTGACATCAGTCCTGTGATATCCGACTTGTTTTTCTCTTGCACAGCCTTCCGATGCATATTGGCAGGGATGAGGATATTGCAAGCCATCCAACTATCTTTGTCTAATAAAAAGTGTTTGGTTTGATTCATTTGGGTGCCGTTTTTGCTATCGTAGTGGATCTGTAGATATTCATGTAGACCTTACTCTGTTCCTGCCCCGAATGTGCGTTGTCTTCGTCCCGTTGTGCCTGCCGTGGATGAAGCCCTCTGTACCACACCCTGCCTTGTAATAACTTTCACTATCACTTTCATCTGTCCATAAAGATGATAGACTGACACATGCAGCATCTGACTCCAACATTGCTCTCTGGGGAATTACCAATACCGCACATATCCCCAATCTTTTCCATTCATACCACTCCCTTTCGCTAAGATACTATATCAACCCTCTTCAGGAAGCGCATAATTTCTTCACTGGCCTGACACACTCAGTCCATGGATCGTCCATCGTGATGATCGTCCATCTCACGCCCCACACCATCCCTTCCACTCCCCGTGGCAGCCCAGCACACCCAGACCTCACCATGGAGGCCACTGTGGAACTCTCCGGCAGCGCCTCAACCATCTCAGCCGATGCGGAGTATCAGGTAGCCCAACACAAAAGCAACGGCATCCGAGATCGCATCAAGCAACGGAGCTCTAGAATCCTCTCTTTATTGGGGCTTCGAGGCCCCAGCGGTGGTAGGGCTGTGGATTTTGGTGAAACAAACATCTGAAGGCTGACGTGGGACATAGTATTGAAAACAGTGACCACGCGTGAAACTACTGCTCCGCAGAAACCTTCGAGCGAGAGCAACCCATCACAGTCTTTTCATTCTCTTCCAGCTGACATCCGAGCCCCATCTAGCAGCACCGCCATGGAGGAAGAGGAAGGCCGTGAGGGCCTGCTGACTTGCATCACCCACAGCTGTACGACTCCATTGCCTGAGACATTTATGACATCTGCCACTCCGAGGGAGGCAGTCTCTCCAGAACAATCAGGCGATACAGCAAGAGTACGGCAGTCGGAGATGCCTGAGCTACAGAGCGGTTCAGTAGCTGCGGTCAAACGAAGCAAGTCAACGCCCGCTGTTCTGACTAGTATGGTGTCTACAAAACTGTCCACGACATTCGGTAATCCCACTGTCATTCGTCGCTCGCATCTTCGTTCGCCGCTTAACATAATGCCAGTGCATTATCCAGCTTCCTCACCAGGTCCAAACAGACTGGTGGAGAGCCCCAATGACAGCTCGAGTCCGTCGACATCTCCCATAAGCAGTGTATCGCCGTTGGGTACACAGTCCACTCCCCCCACTTCTGAGGACCCATCACGGGGTTCGAAACAGGCCCTTGGCGGTCCAGCCAAAGCTTTACCACATTCTTCTCCTTCACCCCATTCGGTGGAAGAAGCTTTGAGCTCGACCGAAGTTTCAGGGACGTCGCCGTCGATTGTTACAGTCGAAGCTGCTGCCAATGCCAAGGTTTTCTTCGAGACCTACTTTAACAATGTCTTCTGCGGGACAGACCCTCGTTCACAGCGTCGCCAGGAGCTGGAACAATACATGTATGGACTGCCACTGAGCCCCGAAGAACGAGCACGCATCTGGGACAACTGGATTACCCAGGAGCGCCACTACCTCCGCCAATGCCGCGTCCTCAAGAGTCGGTCGCATGGCGGCGGTAGCCATGATACGACTGTGTCTCTCGCTGGGTTTGAGGTTATCAAAGTGCTTGGACGGGGTAGCTTTGGGGTCGTGCGCCTCGTGAAGGAAGAGAAAACAGAGGACACAAACCATGACGGCGACTCGGAAGACAAGCTCTTGCGCTGGAGAAATGAAGGTACAAAGTCTCGAGCATATGGGCTTGATTCCCTTCGGTCTGCAAATGATGGAACCAAGAGCAGCCGACGCAGAATCATGACTGGCGTGAAGAAGGATGTCTTCGCGATGAAGGTTATTCGTAAGTCGGCGATGATCCGTAACAGCCAGGAAGGTCACTTGCGAGCCGAAAGAGACTTCCTGGTGGCGTCGGCCAAATCTCGCTGGATTGTACCCTTGATAGCTAGCTTCCAGGATCAGAACCACCTTTACCTCATCATGGACTACATGGTGGGTGGGGATTTCCTCGGCTTGCTGATGCGTCGAAACATGTTGCCCGAAACAGTTGCCCGATGGTACATTGCGGAGATGATTCTCTGCATTGAAGAGGCTCATCGACTGTGCTGGATCCACCGCGATGTCAAGCCAGACAACTTTCTGATCTCGGCCTCGGGCCACTTGAAGATATCGGACTTTGGTCTGGCCTTTGACGGGCATTGGGCACACGATCAGGTCTACTACAATGACCACCGCCACACCCTCCTCAAGCGGCTCGGGATCCGGGTAGACGGTGATGACCTTGACCAGACCGAGGCGAAAAGGATGGCGGAGTCCTCCAGTGGGCTGGATCCGGGACCGGTTGATGACTCCGGATGGACCCCCCCTACTGCTGGTCTCCTAGGATGGCGCGATCGCACACAGAAACGGCGATTAGCTGGAAGCATCGTAGGGACCAACCAGTACATGGCCCCCGAGGTGGTTCGTGGAGAGCTGTACGACGGGCGATGTGACTGGTGGAGTATTGGCATCATCCTATACGAGGTAAGACATACCCTGTCGCTAAGGAGGCTGCAGACGTTGACATCGGCACCAGTGCCTGTATGGCTTTACTCCCTTTGCTTCGGATGATCGCCAGAAGACGAAGTTAAAAATCCATGTAAGCACCCCTTCGCTGGTGTGCAGGTGAGGGATGACTGAGTGCTCGAAGCATCATCTCCAAACCCTACATTTCCCAAATCGACCATCCGATAAGCTCGTCTCTGCTGAAGCAATCGACTTGATAAACAATCTCCTGCAGGAGAAAGAACATCGCTTGTCCTCCAACAAGTATCGCGTGAATGACTCCGTCACCTTTCGCCTGGCAGCCAAGCATCCCCTTTACAGTATGGACCCTCGCAATAAAAACTATCGCGGGTTCTATGTATACCCCAATGACGCAACAGACATCAAGAGCCATCCATTCTTTTGCTGTATTAACTGGAATGAAATCCACCAGTCAATGCCTCCGTTCATCCCCAAGGTCAAAGGTTGGGAAGATACCCGGTACTTCGATGACGCAGGATATGAGCATGGTCACGATGAGGCCTCTGCAGCCTCAGACGCAGAGCATGCCGAGCCCTCCAGCGAGGCAGACGAGCGAGACGAGCGCCACCAAAATAGGGGAGACCCACCCCAATATCAGGATATTGACAGCCTGCTGAGTCCCGTCGCAAGCAAGCCGCCTCAGAAAAACCGCCGCAAGGGAAGGGACAAGAAGCGACCTCGGGACAAGTTGCTGCGAGACCGCAAACTACGCATGACGGTCTTGGAGATGCGCAAGAGGGGAGCATTCTTGGGATATACCTATCGCCGACCCCATGCCGTTGCGATGGCATTGGCCCCAGACCGTGGGCGAGGACTACTGGCACGAGGCCATCTGTCGGAGTTGTACGGTTAGAGAGCTGTTGTCTTGCTCTGATATTCATTCACCACCTTGTCATAAACCACGAAGTATTCTTCGAAACGTATTCTTGCCTCTCATTGTTACTTTGGCCTAAATGTCCTATCCATACGGAACACACTTGTCTGGCTATGACGTACTATTGACTATCTTGCATGACAGATGCACATGTTATCTTTCACTGCAATGTCCAGTGCCAATGGAAATTTTTATCAAGGAAAAGGAAAGGTATCTTCCATTTTTCATAACTCAGACATCATAGAACACATCCAACCAACCATCCCCGTCGCCTTGAAACTCCAGGTGTAAGTGTCAGTCTGACAAAAGCGACCCTCAATAATCCACCCAATGCAATATTGCAAGGCGAACAAAGTAAGCAAAGTATGAAGTTGAAAAAAAGCTGTATTCTAGCACCCACATGTATCGAAGTGTCGCTTTACCTTGAAAGGAAAGAATTAGGCATACCAGCGAAAACAGACGCAGGTGAGAGTCGGTATGTAGGCATGTTGGAGTCGAGAAAAAGGTAGGGTATCACGAGAGAGGCAGGGAGGGAGAGTAAGATATGAATTAGCGGCACGAGAGGTTGTCTTTCTGCGTACGTGGAGAGGGGGAAGAAGGGGGGGGGGGGGGGGGGAAGAGAAGATTGAAATAGGTATATCGTAAAGGGAAGAGGGCGGAATGGTAATGTTGTGGAAGAATCACAGCGCGGGCGGAGCACCCATCGCGAAGGCGGAATCGGTGACACGGTCTTCAGGTTTCATGGTACCGTTGAGAAGAGGGCAAAGTCTGTAGGCGAGAAGAAATAGGTGGATATTGGTTAGCGCGCTGCTTGTTTGTGTATTTTCCCTTTTGTTTCTGTTGCTGTTGTGCATGGTTTGTGATTTTGTTTGCGCTTTTGTGTCAAATGCATGTGTTGCAAGAAAAGATCAATCCTTGCAGCGTGGGGTGGGAGGAACTGCTGGTAAGTTGGCAGAAGGGGGCATGCTAGATGGGGGGAAGTGTAGGGTAGGGTAAAGGGGATAGTCCTCTGTCTCTTGGGCCATAGTAGTCGGCGGGACCTCGACCTGGGCTGAGAAGGGCTAGCACCAGGAAATTATGAAGCCGAACCTGACAGTACGGGATCCCTGGAAAGGATTACGGGTTCTTGGTAAAGAAGGGGAGGTCGAAATCTGAGGGGTTGTTTGGAAATCCAAAGGAGGGGCCTGATTTATGGCATACGCACTTTTTATTTGTCTTGATGTGGCCGACTTGGCCGCAGTTAGCACACTTCCGTTGTGTACCGGCGGATTTGCCGCCATCGGCCGGTGAGTCGCCTGCGGATGCGCGGGCTGCGCCCTTTTGCTTCTCGCGAGCGAAGCGTCGTTCTTTGTTGCGGTTGAGACGGCTGAGTTCGGCTTCCAGACTGTGGGGGATTAGATTGTGAGTTGGTCTTTGGAGGGGATAGGGGGTGGGGGAGGTTGTTAGTGTTTGGTGTTCTCTGAACGTACAGCTTCTTGTTACGAGCGTCGATCTCCTTGTCGCCCGTTGGCTGAAGGGACTCAAGTCTAAGAAGGTCGGTTAGTCTGATAGATGTTAGAGGTCGATGGGGTGTGCTTACTTGGTGGTCAGTGCCTCCACCCGATGCCGATGCTGGATGTAGTGGCGAATAACCCGGGGATCCCATATCGTTTGTTCTTTCTGATAGAGCTGGCCCTTTTCGTCTCTGAGCGTCCGCATAATGCGCAAAACCTTGCCCTTTTGGTCGGCGGGCATACTCATCCTGCTGAACTGACTCATCGTCTCGTCGTCACGGCGGAAAGGAGCAGGAGTGGGAGCCTCTGATCTTGGGGTCGGCTTGCCGAACTCCTCCTCTTCCTCGCGGTCAATGTCGCTTTCCTCGTCCGAATGTTCGACTGTTGAAGACAGACTGGCCTTTTGGGAATCCCAGATGCGTCGGATGGACGTTTCATATGACTTCTGCTGCCGGGCAACATTGTAGCTGTGGCCTCCGAGCTCCTTGAGCCGCTGGGCATCGAGTTTATCTTCCACACTCTCGCCAACCGCCTTGAAGCCGCCCTTCATTGAAGTCTTGATGAAACTGAAGCCTTCGCCGCGCCCCGTAGGATCACCTTCACCGTGTAGCTTGAGCATTGCTTTGCCCTGCGATGCTAGGAGGAAATTGCGGGTTGCCTTCCAAGGTGCCATCTGTTGCTCGAAGCTCTCCCCTTCCTCGTCGCCATCTCTGTCTTCGTCTTCCCGTTCCTTCTTCTCGCCTTCATTGCCGGTTTTCTCAGCATCATTGCCAAAACCAGTATCGTGCAGATGTTGCTGACCGACCTGCATGGATTCAAGCAGACAAACGTCCTCGGGCTGGACCCATGACCGAATCACGTCCTGCTCTGGCACAGGTTCCATCGGCACCCAGTACTTGGAGTCTTTGTCGTGCTGGAGGAAATCCTTGACTTTTTGTCGATTTTGCATATCGCTAGTTCCTGGGATGTGCGCGGTGACATCGCTGATAGAGAGCCGAAGGTCTGGGCTCTTTTTCAACAGGCGGTATACCAGCATCTTCATCCGGTTCTTGGCCACCGTTGTGACCTTTCGTGAATGGGGTCCAGGAATGTCTACCGACGGGAACTGTTGACCGGCAACATAGAGGTTCTCGATGTTACGGATGTAATAATCGCTGCCACCAGAGCCAGTACTGCTACGCACGATCAAGAAGTCGGTCTTCTTCGCTTCGTGCACGAACAATGGGGCACGATACATAGAATTCGAGATGGCCGGCGTCACCTCGCCAGGATCCACGTGTCCGAAGATGGAGAAGGGGCTTTTATCCTGGGGGAGGAGAACTGCGGTTTCGCCAATTTCGGCCTTGGGGCGAGTGGGGTCTTCCATGCTCTTTCTCCGATAGTAATTGATAATCCGATTTGACATACCGAAATTCGACAGCACGAGTGGAACCTCTTCGGAGTATTCCACCAGTAGAACGTTGGAGTTGTCAGCCAAAGAGAGCGACTTTGTAGAATCGTAAAGTTGCTTGACGTCCTTGCCCTTTTGGTGCTTTCGTTTAATATGAGCCGGGTTTTTGAACCAACAGGTCTGTCCAGGCCGGAAAGAGAGAGCAGGGCGATGGTAAGAACGCGCTTCGGCCTTGGACAGCTCGGTCTTGTAGTAAGGCCATTGCAGACGCAGAGCAGGCATACTGTGCTCCAAGGTAACGTTACCCAGGGTACTGCGAACCTTGTTCTGATGGTTCTGTTTCAGCATATCGTATGCCTGGTCGTTCGAAATGTTGTAACGTGAGGTCAGACGTTTGGTGACACTGGCATCCAGCTCGTCCCGCTTGAGAGCACCCAGCGCCTTTGGCTTCTGCGCAGCAGCCTCCGCTCCTCGCTCGTCAAGGAGAATATGAGGATCGTTCATGTCGACTGTGACCTTTTGAGCAATGCGGGAAGTGGCTTGTTGCGGGTCGTCAATCACCGGTACATCAATATGGGACAAGGCGACGATTTCAAGCGGATCTCTTCCAATTTTCCGTTTCTTCGCGGGGCGGGTGGTTTCTAGAAGCCAGTCGTCTTCCATATCAACATCGGCCTCTTTAACCTCCGCCTCCTCAACGTCCATGATGGAGAAGTCATCCCTCACATCCCAGTCCGCGCAGACAACACGAAGGTCATGATGAGTTATACCCCCAGGGAGCACTTCCTCCGTATCTGTGTCCTGATCAAACTCTTCCTTGATCTCCTGTTCCTCCTCCTGGGCCGCCTCCAAGACGGGGACCACGCCGGAATGCTCCGACTCCAGCGAACGTTTGAGCGACTGGCCTCCAGACTTGAACGACCGCTCTTGGTCATGAGCCAATTCGATATTCACCTTGTTAGGGATGACCGGCTTCGGGGGCTTCAGAGGCTGCTTTCCAACAAAGAAGGCCTTCTTGTGGGGAATCAGCTCAAGGAAACGCGGAAGAGCATTCTTATCGAACATTGGGAACAGCGACTGCAACAGCTCCTCGACATTCTCTGGCGGCGCAGGCACGTTTTCCGGACCATAAGACGACATAGCAAACAGAGCCTGTTGGAGCTTCCAGGCGCGAAGAGAAGCCGGGTCCATATCCTCCGCTGTCGGACTCAACGCCTCATCTTCCTGCATAGGTTCGTCCTCGTCTTCGTCCATCGGCACGGGTTCCGGCTGCGCGGGCGCGGATTCGACAGGCTCCGGAGCCTCTGCTGGCTTCTCACTCTCTCCTTCCTCCTCGAAGAACAAATCTCGTGTTGCGTCGGCATGTTCTGCTGGGGGAGAAGAAGGGCCATCTCCGAATAGGTCGTCCAGTTCATCGCGCGGTGGTTGTTGATTTTCGTCCTCCTGGCCACCGAAGAGATCATCCTCCTCCGCTTCAAACAAGCCTTTATCTGCGTCGTCTTCTTGTTCCCCGAGTCCATTTTCGGCGGGCGGTCCGGTTCGCTCTTCTTCTTCGGGTAGCTCGTCGTCATCGAAATCTTCGTAGTCCACCGCGTCGTCTGCCTTTTCGCCGGGTTCCAAGTCGCGGGAGAGGAAATCAAACGACATGTCGCCTTCCCCGAAGGGACCGTTCATCTGTCGCATCACATTCTCGAAGGCGGTATCCTCCGCGTCGGGCGCGGGGGGCTCTGTTGCGTGAGGCATTATGTTGAAATCTGAGATGGAGGATGGTGAGGTGAGAGATAGCTGGGAAAGAGAGTAGATATCAGCGCCCGGGAGACAAGGTGGTGAAGACGCGGGGCATCGAGTGGTGAATGTGAGGTGAGATAGAAAGGGCGCGCTTGTGAGATGGCATCGAGACGACCCTGTCTACCAGAGACCTGGACGGGTTAAAGGCGATGAAAAGGATAGCTCGATGAGCCCAACCTCGACTGGCCGAGACTCGGACAAGCAATAATACCGTCTCTCCTTCGCTCCCGTCGGAGATTCCGGCTGGCTGCTAAGACCAGTCACGCAACACTCCGCCTGTTTTGAGAACGGTTCGTGTCACGAGGGGCACTAGCTGGATTCGGTTAGTGCGATCAGCGGTTCGAGACAGCTCCTCGACAACATCAATGATTCTCGCCCTCTACTTCCCTCAATCTGGAGTTCTGCTACTACGCACAATTCTGTCAGTAAGCAGAACTTGGATCAAAGTCTCTTTACGCTTCAAGTTTGACATTAATTGGTCTATCATCTATTGACTCACCAAACTACACCCATTGAAGGGGTAGCATATACTTTGCACGTTGCAAATATATATAGCTTTGAGCTAGTCATTTCGATGTCATTATGTAGCCGATGGCCTTTCGATTGATGTGCTGATGGTACTAGAAGTTGTACTTCTGGTAGAAGAGGAAGCTGTAATAAATTGAAAGCACGATACTTAACTCCGAGCCATTACCACTGTGTGTAGAAGTAGTATACTCTGCCAATTAGGTTGTAACTCACATTATGCATTTATCGAAGCTCAAATGAATGAAGGAATCCAAAGACAATAATTAGGTAGAAGTTGGAAAAGAGCGAGCCGACTACGAAAATAGCAAAGGTTGAGTGCCCTAACATTCAAATACAAGTTTACAGCATTACTCTGTACTGTAAGGATAGCCGAGACATGATTATATGTGTAGATGAGAATGCAGGGTTGAGTCATTGAATACTCTCGTGGACAGGAGAATGATCATATACAAATTTCTCAGAATATTTGGCTGGCTGAGATGCAGCACATTGGGCCTACAATCAGAGAACTGATGCTGGTATTCTGTATCTGACTAGCTTCTACAGTTCCCTGCGATCTATCTGAAGCCATATTTCGAAATAATCAAATATTAATGCTTTTCCATCTACTGAGGAGAAAACACGCAACGAAACATCTGTACTAGTGGTCCTAGTTCTTAGCCACCGAAGGCATCTAATGATATGCATTTTCACAGGCCTTATTGCCGCTTTCTGGTTACGTTATTAATACAGACCACTATCAGAAGACCGGACTTGTTGTATTTCTCTATGAATGTGCCGCGGGAGGCATTGATATTTCATCCTTTGACACCCTTCAGCTGCAGTTGCTAGTTCACTACATTCTTTTAACTTAGCCGCCTGAGTCCGATCATCTTCCCATCCCAGACCGTATCCCCGGGACTGAAACTCGCTCAAGAATGGAAATAGTTTCCGATCGCAGCTGTGAACTGGTGCCTATATCTTGTCTATATATATTTGTTGTTGTGACCGAAATGTCTAACTGGCACACTGCTTATCATCTGTAAGCTAGTAACTTTCCTTAATCAGATCGGAAGCCCTTTCAGCGACAGCATACAGAGTGCTGGTCAGATGGCCGCAGAGCTGGAATGGCAGGACTGATGCATCGACGACGCGAAGATTCTTGGTACCGTAAACCCTGAGCTCGGGGCTGACAACACCACCCTTTTCGCGGGGAAGCATGCTGTTGGTGCCAACAGGGTGGTAGTTGGTTCGGTCTGTGATGAGAAAAATGAGCAATCATGTTGAGAATGAGTCGTTTAGAAAGGTGAAAAAAACTTACAGTTTTCTTGAACCCACTTAGTCCAAGTGGAGCTGGACGCATTCGCAGGGAGCACTTCAAGACTGGGTGAGACTTCCTCGCCCACAAGACTGTTCAGAGGTGCAGTTCCCAAAGCCTTCCGAATGTACTGTGCCACCGTGATTTGAGCATCGGCATCCTGTCTGAACATGAAGTAGTTGGGATTGATGGCAGGGTAATCTGAAGCATTCGCAGACTGGATATGAACGCTGCCGCGGGAGAAGGGAAGAAGAGGCCAGTATTCGACCGCGAACGATTGTCCGCTCGGAGCGAAAACGACTTCTGCATAGGGGACCTGGGAGTTGAAGATCAGGTCGTACTGGCGCTCGAAAGCCTCAATGAGATTGGCCTCCTTCACAGCGCCATTGGAGGCATCAGCAACGGTCTTAGCATAGCTAGCAAGTTGGGACTTGACGTAGGAAGCCAAGGCAGTGACGTTATCGCCGTAGAGCTGGTTCACAGATGGCAGGACGGAGAAGGTTGCCAAACCAGTGAGGGTGTCGACGCCTTCCCAGGAAAGAGCGTTGTTGGTCTGATCCTGTAGGTTCTCCCCGACGGTGGTGATGTTGACCTTGACGGGGATATTGTGCTTATTGAGGATGTCAGGGTTTCCAATACCAGACAACTCAAGCAGGGCAGGGGATCTAAGCGCGCCGGCCGACAGGATGATCTCCTTGTCAGCGTAGATGGTTTCCGTGCCGTAAGCGTTAGTAACTTCAATGCCGACGGCAACAGCCTCTCCTTGGGTGGAGTTGGCCCAGATGACCTTGTTCGCACGAGTATTGGAAATGATCTTCAGGTTTGAGCGGGCTTCATAAGGCCAGTAGTAAGCCCTGGCAGCATCTTCGCGGACATTCATCTCCCGGTCCAGCGTGTCAGGGTGAACAGTGAACCCGACCATCTTGCCGCCTTCAGAATCGGGGTTATACTGAACGCCCAGTTTCTCAAAGGTTTGTTCAAGAACAGGGAAGACGCTGCTGTTGGTCATGGAAGTAGGCCAACCGACCTTCAGAGGGCCGTTCAAACCATGATAGCTAGCGTTGTAGTTGGCACCATGAGCGATCTGGTCCTTGGTCGGCACCTGGAAGCCTTCCGACTTCTTATAATATTGAAACAGGTTCTTCCAGTTCCAACCCTTGTTTCCGAGCACTTCCCAATTGTCAATTTGTACGTCTTCGGCCCGAGTATAGGACATTCCTGTTGTAAAAGATTTAGTCAGTATCATAGTATCTATCATATGCTTGTAAGGAAAAGAAAGAATGACTTACCATTGATCGTGCTCGTACCACCAAGTGCCTTTCCAGCACGAATCGTCTGCCGTAGGCCTCCCGCATATGTCTGGTTCTCGGTTTGGTAGGCCCAGTCGATCTCCGTTCCGAATGCCGTGCTGTAGCCCATGACATTAGACACATTGAAGTTATTCAATGCGGATTCACCGGCCTCAATGACGGCTACAGTGACATTCTTCAATTCTGAGAGTCTGTTTGCAACAACCAAACCACTGGTGCCTCCGCCGACGATGACGAAATCATAGTGAGGGGTTAAGTCGGTGTGACTTTGGGCTGCTGCGCCTAACGAGAAGGCCGCGAGAGCAAGTGAGGAAAGAAGCATCTTGGTGATAGATGCAGGAGGGTTTGGAAGTTATTGAATGTATCCCAATGATGAGCAACATTACGATCAGAGACAGACCCTGTCTCTTTATACAGGCATTGAAGAGGGCAACATGTCTACCACCCATAGAGAGGCTTCTAGAAAAAGCCCTCAAAGAATCCTAATGCTAAAACATTGACCCACCCACTGTAATGCCGTTAAACTCTTGAAGTGCTAGTCAAAGCCAAAGTTTCTTCGCTTCAGCAAATGTCAGTGATCGGTCATGATTATCAAACAGCGGGATTCAAGGGTCTTTGAGTCTCGCCACGCGGGAAGCTCCATATCAAAGTGGATACTTTGGTTATAACCAGCCAACCCCGAAGGACGGGGTCCTGGAATACGGATTTGTAATAGACTGATTAATCCTTAACCTAGAATTATAATCCTGGTTCTCTTAATTCCGCTCCTCAGACATGTCGCAGACCGAAATGGGGCGTTTGTTTGCATGTACGGCAAACCGATTTCATAGCGCTAGTGCCGGAGTGAGACCGAATCTATATCCGGCATTCCGAAGCGGCATCCCGATTACATATTGCGGCAGCGTAGGCGGCAATTCCGATCAGAGAGCACCTGTCGGTCCACTTCGTGCACCATGAAATGTCTTGCGGTTTGCTTCCGCTATATTCTCCGCCAAGGAATACTTGAGGGATTTATCCGTTCTTACAACGGTCCATGAAAGGAGGAAGTTCAAAGTTGAATTAGTTCAATGTAAGCGTGCCTTTCGTACTCCGGTGGCTGAAGCAACGCCGGTAATTGCTATCATTATAGCCTCTTTGTCAGCCATGACTACTTCTACAATAAATTGGGGATCGTATTGGATAGAGAGAGAAAGACAACAGGTTTATCCTCGTCAATTTTTCGACTAAGACCATAAACGTCCTACAGGCTAGTTCAATAGTAGATCCGCCGCCTTTTCTGCTACTGCATAAAGGATAGCCTGATAATGCGCCGCGAGAGGCATAGGCAGCACACTAGCATCCGCAACTCGCAGTCCTTTCACGCCCTTCACTCGCAGTTGAGTATCCACGACCTTGCCCATAGACGCCGAGCCACCTGGGTGAAAGAATGTGATCGCACCATTCTTGATGTTGCTGTCAATTTCCTCATCGGTGGACTCGAGTGTAATGGGTTCACTGCCCGGTCTGGGTACTTCGTGCTCCACCATATCTTGACCCTCCGGCGTGTCTAGGATGAGCCTGGCCACTCTCCGGATTCCGTCGCGGAAAATCGCTCGGCCCACTTCCTTAGAACAATAGTTGGGATCAATGACGGGTGCACTTTCCGGATTTGCATTAGCCAGAGTGATCTGGCCTCTTGCTGTAGGGGCCATCAAGAGGACAGCCGTGCTGATGTGGGTGCCATCCATTGCGGTCTCAAAGCCAGTTACGGCGCGACTCATCGGTGCGTAAATGACCAGAACCTCAGTGTGCGCAAAGCCCGCCTCAAAGTATGGGTGATCTTTGGGTGGGTTGTGCCCGTCGTCTGCTTTGAACGCCTTGATCAACTCCTTCGCAGGAGTCTGTAGCGTCACGTTCCAATCATAAGGTACCCCCATGCCATACGCTGGACTATGCCAAAGGGGCGTTCCCATAGAGAGACCCTGTTCAGGGTGACGCAATTTCCACCATTGGGGGAAGCACATGTGATCATGGAAGTTACGACCCACTTCTGGGGCATTCACATGCTGTAGGATGTTGTGTTTTGCCAACTCTTCTGCAGGTCCAATTCCAGACAGCATTAGAACCTGTGGGGTACGGTACGCTCCAGCAGAGATAACCACTTCTCTTGTGGCATGGTATTCTTGTCCATCGACGACTTGAACTCCTGTCGCGACCTGCTCACCGTTTAGGTCTTTGAGAACCACCTTTGCGACCAGAGTATCGGTAACAATGGTAATGCCTTGACGCCCGGACAATCCGTACGCCTCACTAGCAAGCTGACGCTGTCCTTCACGCCAGTTCTCTCCAAAGTGAGCTAGGCCCAGCGGGCTTCCAGCGTTGGCATCAGGGTTGAACTTCACGCCAAGTCGTTCCCATGCAGAGCGAACAGGCTCCTTAAGGGGATATTCTCGGTCCGGGCTGGTGAGCTCGACAATAGTATTGGTGATGGGGCCGCTGGTGCCGTGAACAGCCTGGTCAACATTGGGATCGTAGTGTGTCTCGACGCGCCTGAAGTAAGGAAGTAGACCTTCGTAGCTCCAGCTAGAGTCCCCGACAAGCTTTGCCCAGAGGTTGTAGTCGGCAGCGTTTCCGCGGGTCCAGGTCCCGTAGTTTGTTGCTGTGCCTCCACCCAGTGCCTTTCCTGCCGCGTTGTAGCATTCGCGATTGTTGAGATGCTTCTGTGGCACCGTAGTGTAGTCCCAGTCCAGAGGCGAGTGATGAGCACCGAAGCATGCCAATGGAGTGCTAGTGAGAGGATGATCGACCACGCTAGGTCCGGCTTCAATGATCAAGATCCTCAGTGACTCGTCTTTCTCAGCCAGCCGACCAGCCAGTGCACAGCCCGTCAGGCCTCCACCGACAATGATATAATCGTAAGAGTCAGGCATGGCTAGTATGACTTGACTTTTATGAGTAGTAACCGGAAATTGAAGAAGATGTGGATTTGCAAAAGAGAGAGTAGGACTATGTCAAAGTGGTGAAGCTGTTGACAATCGAGAGGAGGGGGTAGGGCTACTGGGGGTATTTAACTGTTCATCTCACTCAAGGCTGACCAGACCAGCCAAGCCAAGACAGCTACGGAAGGTCGTAAGAGGAGATTCCGTCCATTCTTGATGGCAGTAAAATCCCAAAATAGACCCAGAGAATTGATTGGTTTTCGTACTGCGGTAAGCCCCTCTTAGTTGGCAGTCAACAAACAATTTACAAGGAATAGACAAAGAAACGCGATCCCACCAGCTCTAAGCCAGGCGCATTAGCCTGCAGTAGCACTTATTGAACCCTGAATGCTATACCCTATCACCGCTTATGGAGACCGGGCTTTTGCACTAGCATGCATTAACACAGGGCAGTCAAAAAGCCATGTTACTTCGGATTGGCCAAGACTTACAGGTGCTTTTTCTTGTCACAAGATGAGACCTAATAAGCGTTACACCCAATTATCGAAAAGGCTTATCCCAACAGCAGAGCGTACGCCATGCCAGCTAGGAACGAACGCCGTCGATCATCCGGCCAACTGCAGCTTCCCGCGAGGCTAGCTATATGAGATCAACTATTCATTCCCCGTCCTGGCCTTTCGTACGAATCATTACCCTTCCCCAAGCAACCGTGTAAGTAAACGAATATGGCCTCAAGGCCTGTCCGGGATTCGTAAATTCGGTGTTACAATTGTCGACGTACGTAAAATAATCTGGAGGTCAGTTGAATTTCATATGCAGACTATCAAAGCAAAAGCTCGACTCCTAAGAAATGGGCCTAAAAGAGGCTATAAGCTTTGCACACATCTGAACCAGTGTATGCCTCACAGGGATATTCTTTGGCACATAACAGCCTCTGAATTACGTGGGACTCAACCCATGGAAGACTGGAAGTCAGGACACGTATTCCTGTCTTTCCCCTATAACCCATACTATCACCGCTGGTGCTTCATCTTTCTTGTCTGCTGCGTCTGTACTTAGGTAGGCTGATGAGTATGTTGTGTAGGTACTGCGACATCTGTTATCTGCCCTGTGACCTTTACGATACTGGTGAGTAAGAGGGGAAGGGGGAGATGAAGGCGCGGCATCCCACGGGTCATGCGGGTGAACGATCAATTGTTCAACTCCTATAGAGGTTCAAAATTGCCTATTAAATGAGGAGCCACTAGCTTACGGGAGGCTATTGCGATGCCACTATCATGCATGAGGACCCCTCTGCTGCGGCGCGTATTGCAGCCATGTGGTTGGCGGATGGAACGACGAGGCTCAGATCACAGTCTCATACCCCCCACAATCAAAATGGATGACTGTCGGCCGCACAAGAATAGTATATCATGCTTTGAGTATTCGATATAGAGCGGGCTTGCTTGGACTTTAGCCCTGAGGACAAATGCGCCCCAAAAGCCGTGACGATTTTACAATCGCGATCATTTGCGCTCTTCCCTTAGAGGCAGACGCCGTCGAAGCGCTTTTTGACGAAACGTATGATCGTCTCTGCAAGTATTACGGAAAGCAGCAGGGAGATGCAAATTGGTACGTTAACGGACGAGTCGGCAAGCACAATGTCGTACTCTGCTATATGCCCGGAATGGGCAAAATTAGCGCGGCGAGTGTCGCCTCGAGCCTGAAAATGAGCTACACGAGCGTTCAACTTGCTTTGGTTGTTGGTATATGCGGAGGCGCTCCGAACTCTTCGAAAAGCCAGGATATCTTTCTTGGTGACGTTGTCGTCAGTGACAGTGTCGTTACATACGAGTTTGGTGGAGAGCAGTCTGTTCATGACAGGCCCGGAAGGCCCAGTCGCGAGATTCGAACCCTGCTTGGTCGATTGGGAACACCCTCTGCCCAGACCGGTCTTCAGTCTCATTTGTTACACTATCTTGAGGTTCTCAACCAGAATGAGAAAAGGTGGGACCACCCAGGCATTGAAGATGTCCTTTTTGAGAGTTCTCATCTTCATAAACATCGCGAGCATTACCCTGATCTAGATTGCTGCTGCTTGAAAGGCAGCTCGCCAGATGAGATCTGCGAAAATGCACTGGAGAGTGATTGTTTTTCTCTCGGCTGTGGCAAGAGCACTGTAATGCGTTTTCGCAATCCTTCTACAGCGAACAAAGTTTCTATTCATGTCGGGCCAGTCGCCTCTGGCAATACAGTCATGAAGTCTGGCAAGCACCGTGATAACATCATCAAACGATACAAGGTCATTGGCTTCGAGATGGAGGGAGCAGGGGTGTGGGAATGTCTGCCATCACTTATAATTAAAGGTGTGTGTGATTATGCGGATAGCCATAAAAACAAGTTATGGCAAGCCTACGCTGCAGCGACTGCCGCCTCCACCGCAAAGGCTTTCTTAGAACACTGGACACCTCAGGCACAGGAAAGTGAGTACACTGAGAATCTCCTGGTTGTGCTTCGTACTTACTGACTGTCTCGTTCCATAGCCCTCTTGGACACCAGTAATACTTATCACTTCATGGTCCCGTTTTCGAGAAATCCACGCTTTCTGGGTCGCAAAGACGAAATCAAACATTTATGGAGCTTACTTTCGGCACCGGAAGGACCAAGAAGACTCGCTATTACTGGATTAGGAGGTATTGGTAAGACGCAAATAGCGCTGGAACTGGCCTATCTTATGCGGGAACATGATGCTGAATGCTCAGTATTCTGGATACCAAGCACCAGTGACGAAGCTATCGAGCAAGCTTGTATAGCCATTGCGCAACAGCTGGGGTTCCAGTATACCAAGCCAGATGAGGTGAAGGAACGACTCAAAGAATACCTATGCCAGGCGAGCGAGGAGTGGGTATTGATCTTCGATGGCGCCGATGACATGGATATGTGGATGAACGGCAGCGGTACGACTGCGCCTCTCAAGGAGTTCCTTCCTTCTAGTAGCCACGGCCGCATTATCTACACTACTCGCAACCGGAAATTAGCTGTGAAGCTTGCATCGCGTGATGTGATACGTGTGGGAGATCTTGATGAAGTGGTCGGAGTGGAACTACTGGAGAAATCCTTGATTCAACAAGATCTGGCTCAAGATAGGGATGCTGTGGCAAATCTTGTGAAGCAGTTAGCCTTCCATCCAAAGGTTATTACACAAGCTGCCGCATATATGAACGAAAATGGGATAGGAGTGTATGATTATCTGATGCTTCTCCACGAGCAGGAGGAAGATGTCGTGGAGCTTCTCAGTGAGCATTTCGAAGCTGATGGGCGCTACGAGGGCTCCAACAACCCAGTAGTCCTGACATTGTTCGCCTCGTTTCGTCAAATCGAGAAGCTTGATTCGCTGGCTACCGAGTACCTCTCACTTTTGGCCTGTCTCGGCCAGCAAAGTATACCGGAATCGTTTCTTCCACGACCAGTGTCGAAAAGAAAGATGGTTGAAGCCCTTGGGCTTCTAAAAGCCTATTCATTCATTACTATCCGACCAAGTGATAGGTGCATAACTCTGCATCGTCTGGTGCATCTAGCAGCTCGGCATTGGAAGAGGAGTCAGGACCACCTGGAACTTTACACGCACAAGGCAGCAGAGCGGCTGAGTGAGGTTTTGAATGATGACGATATCAGCGAGAAGCATCGGAGACGATACGCACAACACGCTGAATTTCTACTCCATGAACTTCGGCTTATGGCAGTCCAAGCGCAATGGAACATACGTGTCAGCTCTGGTGGTGATGAAAGTGGGGCAGTGGAAGAGGGACTGCTTGTGCAGGGGGCGAATACATTATCCCATAGCCTGGAGCCATGAGATCCGAGACGCATGTAGCATACAGATGGTACTGCATTAGCATAGCCAAGGTGGCAAAATCAGAAAAGATTGGTTATGACAGTGATACTGGGAATGGTAGTGTACACTAAACGGCATCCGAGGACTCCAGGCAATGTTCGAAAGGTTGTCCAGTAGAAAAATGTAACGAGACAGGAAGATAAGGAAAAAAGTAGGAAAAAAAAGAAGATTATTTGAAAAGCGTCATTCAAGGTTAAATCCACCATAGTAAACACACAACGCCTTGCTAGCACCTTCCATGCAGTAATGCATAACCACTGATTTTTGGCCCTCCTTGACAACCTTGGCCATCTGCTTGACGTCCGATGTCCGAGGAAGATACAGGACCATGTGTTCCGTAAACATAGAATACTCCTTGTAAAGCTTTGCGAGGGAGTACGGCTCCATAGTACTCAGGTTAAACACCGTGTCGGAGCGATACCCGGGGCCTATAACAGTCAGCTGGCTACCAAGACACCTAGAAGTCTAAGGGGAAAATATGGGCACATACCACCCCACGGCGGACTAGCAAACAAGACACTATACGGTGCCAGATCCTTCAGCTGATTCTTGATAATTTCGAAACAATCACCCTCAAACCAGGTGATCTTGTCCGCCACACCGTAGATCTTGGCGTTGTGTTTAGCGCACTGCAGGACAGCGGGATTTTTCTCGATAGCGTAGACGCGCTTCCATCTACCGGACAGCGCGAAAGCGATGGAGTTGCCACCCGCACCCGCGAATGCATCTACCAGGATGCTGCGTCCTGCGGGGGCGGACTGAGCCATGTGTTCTGCTATTTTGCTGAATTAATGAATTAGTTGCTTGGCTCCTGATAGTGGACAAGAGAACACATACTTTGCCACGGGCTCGGGCGTGACACCAAACCAGGCATCATCTGTCAGCCAAACACCCTCATCGTACTTGGAGAAGATCTTGTAGCGCTGCGCCCAATAACTGTTCCGCAGTGTTAGTCGATTTCGGTTCCGCAACGTAAGGACGAGGGATGATGGTCTTACTTTTGAATATCCCACGGCACCTCGCCAAGATCATTATAATGATGTACTTCCTCCGGGGGAACCTCCACGGTAGGGTCTCGAGCCATGATCGCAGTATAAATGAGAGTTGATCAAGGACTGAAGCTAAAGGCGGAGCACAATCGCATCGCGACGATTATCAGCCATTGCGATAAGCGATAACCGGTGTTTGCAATGTTTGCAGCGCCGGGCAGCTCTCCACGTTGCGCATCTGGCTTTCCTCCGCACTGCCCAATGCTCCCATCCTCTCTCCCCACAAACATATACCTCCCTCCCTCGCAGCAGACATGTTCGGGGCTCTTAATCGATTTATTGGCTTAGATGCAGAGCCTACCCGACAGGCGCGGGCTCAAAGCACCAGCGACAACTCCTTTGGGTTCCAGGTCCTCCGCAACAAGGATTCGGAGCTCCCTCTAGAGCCGTGGTTCGATTTCATTGTCGGAATTAATGGGCGGTTAATAGTGAGTAGACTTGACTCTTCAGACAGAGCTGCCTTTATGCGCAGGCTGGACTAACTACCTATCAGGAGGACCCCGATCCGAATCTCTTCGCTACGGAAGTGCGCAACTGCGCCGGATCCAGCGTGACCTTTGAAGTCTGGAGTGCGAAGGTACAAACACACCCAATAACCTCCTCTGTACTCGACTAATACTATCATATAGGGTCAAAAAACACACACCGTCTCCATCCCCGTCCCCGCATCTAACCCCGATCTGGGCCTGGCGCTCCAACTGGCCCCCCTCTCCTCCACCCAAAACATCTGGCACGTCCTCTCGATTCCATCTCCACTCAGCCCCGCCTACCGCGCAGGTCTCCTTCCACACTCCGACTACATCATCGGCACTCCGAGCGGGACATTACGCGGGGAATCAGCACTCGGGGAACTCGTCGAAGACCACTTGAACCGCACACTAGTCCTATGGGTATACAACAGCGAGTTTGACGTGGTGCGCGAGGTTGAGCTGGTGCCGACACGGGGCTGGGGAGGAGAAGGAGCGCTAGGTGCGGAACTGGGATTCGGTGCACTACATCGGTTGCCGGTAGGGTTGGGCGAGGAAGTCGAGGGACCCGGCGAGGTGGTCTTCGAGACACGGGATGACGGCTCGTCCGCGCCAGTAGTGGAAGCTCTGGGTCAGGGTCCCCCGCCATCTGGGCATTTCCTCGTCCCGGCTAATATGACCTCCCCTCCGCCGTTGTCGGGACCTCCGAGGAATCTGGCGGCGTCGCCCGCTAGTCACTCGTCTGCGGGTCGGCGGCATAAGACGCGTCATACCGGGTCAGCTGCGGCAGTATCGTTTGATGACTACTTTGCGGAGGGCGAGCAGAAGAGCAAGGAGCAGGACTTTGCGCCGTCCCGCAGGGGAACGCCGCTACCGCCTCCGCCCAAGGCTGGAGTGCGGTCACCGCCTAGCTCGGGCAGTCCGGCGCCAGCGGCTGCCCAATAGGCTAGGGCTAAGAGATCAATTGTGTACAGTAGTCATGAAGATCAGTTATTATGATGGCTTAATAGGTCTTGTCATGCATTGTTTCCCAGTAACTAGGCCACTATTGCACTGCTGCATCACGGAAGCGATATCTAATTAAAATTTACATTCCGATTAAGGCGTGACTTGGCGCCGCTTTAGGCTCACTGACAGGCCTGGGGCAGTGGGGTGAGCATTACTAACTATGCATGAAGGCAAGAGGACAGGAATTTCTAAGTGCTAGTGGATAAGCATCTCCCTGCTTGGGGGAGGCGGGGGGGGGGGTAAGGGGAGCCGGTCCTTGGTTTCTTGATGTCATGCCTACTAGTAGTACTAGTAGTCAGCTGTCGTGAATCGACCCCCAGCATTGGATATATGTATAACCCATTGGCCATTCTAGTAGTAACGAACAGCTACTACAATGACTACCTGTTGAACTAGTTATAATTGGCGGCGTTCATCGCGACATTCAGTCACGGTGATCCACCTGTAGTCTTGCAGATTGGCCATAGAGAAAGGATGCCCGTTTAAACAGGCCCAGCGTTAGCCCAACGCTTATGCGTGATCTATTGCCTCGAGCACATTAATCGCATCTTCATGGCCGTACTGCCGTGCAATCTCCAAGGCGCTTTGGCCATTTTTATCCAGTCGATATAGCTCCACCCCCGGGGTGCCGGCCAGAATGGCAATAACACTCGCGTGGCCCCTCTTCGCCGCTATCCCTAGCGGGGTATGCCCCAATATATCGCGCCGGTTGAGCTCGATGCCAGGACATGCGACCAACACCTTCACAACTCCTGCATGGCCATTGCAGGAGGCAATCCAAAGAGGAGTTCCGCGGGAATAGGATGCAATGTCGGTATGATTCGCAGCCGCGCCGCTGTCGATCAGGATCCTGACAACGGCGTCATGTCCATGCTCAGCGGCTGTCCACAGCGGTGTTGCAGCATTAGGATGTCCCATGTTGACAGTCACTCGTCCAGTAGCTACTAGAGCTTGGACGATATCGCTGTGACCATTCGCTGCAGCCTTCAAGAGCGGCGTATATCCCGTATAATCGGGGCACTCCACATCAACTCCATGAGTGCTTGCCAGGATACTGACAACTTCAGTATGGCCATTGTTCACAGCGGCCCACAGCGGCGTTGTACCGTTATGGCCCTTGCTATTGAGATTCACCTGATCAGCGGAGACCAGGATCTGGACTACTTCCACGTGCCCCTTGGATGCCGCTACCCAGAGCGCTGTCCTGCCGTGACTGCCTGGGAAGTTCAGATCGACCCCTTCCGTATTAGCTAAAACCTCGACAACACCACTGTTGCCACAGTCCGCAGCCGCCCAGAGTGGTGTTACGCCTTGATGATCCCTCCGATTAAGAAGGACCCGACCGGTGGAGACGAGTATTGCCACTATCTCGTCATATCCTTCCTCAACAGCTCGCTGTAGAGGAGTCGTACCATCGTGGCTTTGCCGGTCGACGTCAGTTCTTGCGATGGCAACCAATAACCTGACGATACTATCGTTGCCGAGATGGATAGCTGCTTCCAACGGGGTGCCTGCTCCAACTCCGCTGTGGTTCGGGTCTAGATCCTCCATTGTTATCATAGCTTTAATGACGTCTTCGTGACCGTTCAATACCGCTTCCCACAGTGCCGAAAGGCCAGCTTTGTTGAGATGATTGATATTCACTCGGCCCGAGCTCCCCAGGTATTTGACAATGTCTGTATAGCCTTTCGAGGCAGCAACACAGAATGGCGTTTCCCCACGAGCGTCAGGTATGTCCAGGTCATAGTCCTGATGTCGGCAGACTGACTGGACGACCTCCAGGTGCCCATTTGCGGCTGCTAACCACAACGGCGTCTCCCCCTTTCTGTTAGCCACCGATGCCGCTTGGGAGCCCTTCTCCTTTAGCCGCGCGTATTCGAGAAGAAGATTAAAAATAATTGGAGGGCCCTTGACGCTGGCGGCAAGATGGAGGGCCGAGTCTCCGGATGGCGTCACAGCCAAGATGTCTGTGTGCGGGCCTGACAGAAACAAAGGTATTGCTTCCACAAAGTTGTGGAGCGTAGCTGTCATAAGGGGAGTATAGCCGTCAGAATCTGCTTGGTTCCGATTCACCCGGTCGCAAGCAAGAAAGCATTTGGTCAGCTCGAAATCTTTTCGGATTATTGCAGACGTCAGATGTGTCTTTCCTGACGGGCCTACTGCATTCGGCATCACAACTTCACTCTTCAACAAGGACTCAATGACAGCGATATGTCTCCCATTGATTGCCCAAGATAGTGGTGACTGTCCGAAAAGGTCGTCGGTATGCCGAGCACCACGGGCGAGGAGCCAGTCAACAAGCGCCAGACTCCCGCGCTGACAGGCATGTGACAACGGTGTCTGTCCAGAGGAGTCGGGTTTGTCATAGCCATGGGTGTCTAATATGGTCATCAGGAGTTTATTTAGGTGTGGCGTGTTGAGGTCAAGATACCAGACATGCTCCTGCCACCAGGCCACTGCATATTGGTAAAAGGCCCAGGGCACGGCGTCACTTGGCCTGGAGGCTTGCAGGCGTTGCAATAGACTATAACCGACATCCGTATCCTTACTCCTCTTCATTTTCAGCAGCTTCAACGCAATTCCTTGGGATTGGCCACGAGAGGAAACTGCTGAATGGATCACTGCCGTTGTCACCGAGATAGAGCTGATTTTAGGTGTCTTAACCGCTGACAATTGCTTGTAGAAATTTTCGTAGCTCAGGTATGTCGCAATAGTCTCTGCCATGGTTTGATTTGCAGGCATCAAATCGCGATGGTTTTCACGGTGGTCACAAAGAAATGTTCTCACACTATGATGTACCATGCGAATACTCGAGTTTTCTTCATCTACAGTAAGTAGACCCCCACAACAAGCCAACGTGGAATGTATGTCATTGAGTATCCTTGCGGGGTCCCAGAAGGTCTTCCAGGGGATGACACTGAGGGCTTCTCTCATTTCCTCTGTGGTCAGTGGCCTGCACGCGGTCACAACCAGATCCAAAATCTTGGTTTGATACGTGGTCCCGGAAGGGCTAGACCTTTCCAGTATCATCGTGTATAATGCTGAAAGATCTCTAGGCAAATTGGCAATGGCCTCTCGTATATCTGCGTCTGTCCTCTCAAGACACAGAGCTTCTATCTGCAGAGCCACCCACAGGAACATGCCCTCCGCTCCTTGGGAGAGGCTATCTCGAACGTCGAGGACAAGGGCAGGGTCGTTTATTACGAGCTTCCCAGATTCAAGACATCTCTCTAGTTCGGCGTTGATGAAGACATCGATGTCAGATTTGTTAGCTGTCACGGGCCAACATCGCTGATTTGGAAGCTGTTTGAGTTCATGCAGAGAATCCGCAGGCTCCGGCCTGACAGACACGCACAATGCAAGCTTGATTGATTTTTGGATCTCCTGTAGAGAAGCCAAGATAACTTGTCGTACATTTCCGTCGCAATGCATTAGGCCATCAAGTACGAAAAGGGCCTCGAAGTGCGGCGGTAGCAGATGTCTTATTAAGGTTAGAATTCCGTCAACCTCGAGGGATTGTCTGTCTCCCAGGACATCCCGTGCGGAGTCGAGATCGCATTCTGACTGCAGCAGCTGTCGCGCTAGAGAGCCTATAACTGTTTTCGGCGTTAAGCTCTGCGTCGAATCGTGTTGGCAGAAGAAGTACGCCACCACTGCTTTCCTTTCCGAGTCCAAGTTCAAGTCATCCACCATATTGGCGAGAATCACGGATTTTCCCGATCCTAGCTTGCCTGTACATACGAGTGTACGCGACTGCAGCCCTTCAGAACCTCGTGGGGCCTTCCACTGCTTGTAGACCATTGAGGTCTCCAAGAGAGTGGTAGCACCGAGCTTGCGGATCCGCTTCCATTCCTGTTCGTAGTCGTAGGTGGAGCACGCATCCAGTACGCGCTGGCGCGCTCTAAGCCTCCTTGCGTGGGATTGAGATTCAAAGCGTCTCGCGACCCGAGATCTAAACCATGAATTGTCTTCGGCCACCAGGGATAGTTGCTGAACCATCTGTAGGTTCACTTCTTCTTTGATGGCAGTAGCCCAGATCTCCAAGTCAGACTGGTAGCCTTTCAGAGCAGACGTGAACGTACAAACCCACTGGCCTATAGCCGTCTTCCGACTCAGTTTCATAGCGTGATGGCACAACTGCACGACAACGATGAAATATTCCAGCATTGATGTTCTGAGACGTTGCGATGTAGGATAGACGGCGCCCATTAGTTGATAGCGAGGTGCAGAGCGGCCCACGGCCATGAGCATGGACGATAGTTGTTCAAAGTAGGTCGAGTATTTGACAATGGACTGAAGACCCTATCAGAGAGGCTTTCCACCGACCGACATACATGCTGCAGAATACTTACCAGAAGCGACATTCGTACCACAGCCCAGATGCCACAGGCTAGGAGGCTCTGCGATGCGCCCAGAACGATGTCCCCGAGTGCAGCGAACTCCTGCACCGCCTGAAGAATGCTCGTGAGCCGTGAGCCGAAACATTGTCCTCGAAGGCCAGCCGATCGGTTGATTTCTGCAGTCAATTGCATCACATCCCGGACACTTGGAGGGATGCCAGCGGCTTGGTATGACCGCAGCGTCGCCTTCTCTCGCGATGAGCAATCGGCTTGAAATTCGGAAATAGCCTGCCCCAGACGGACTTCGGGTTTCAGTCTCGCAGCTTTGGTAAGAGCGGTGGTCATCGTGGACCCGAGCTGCGGAACAAGTAGCAATACATCGACCACTTCAGGGGAGATGAAAAGGATGCAGAATCAGAAAAGGGAGGAAACAACAACACAGTGACAAGGCTGTGGTGTGTGTGGGGGAGATGAAGAAGGAAGGCAGTGCTTTGTGCCGCCACTAACAATGGCCAATCACAACACATCCCGGCTGTTCATCATGGAATAGCAAGTACTACTACTTACTAGGGTTAAGTAGTAGTAGTAGTAAGTAAGTAGTCGAGAAGATGTTGGGTACTATCAATTGATGATAAGTAATCCGCTCGATGAATGGAGAATACTAGAAGGAGTACTAGGATGTATGTGGATCGAAAGATGGTAAAGTAAGTAACCCGATCGCGGAACCAGCCTTAAGAATGCTTGTGCTTCGATTGGCCAAACCACCGCTGCTCCAACTATCGCAACCCTGATCCTGTATAAGCCAGTAATTGGGCTCCCCTGGGAAAAGAAATTAGTGATCTGGACAAAGGAAATACGTACTTATCAGGTACTAAGATCTGACCCATCCCAATCCAGGAACCACACCAGGATTCCCACCAGGATTCCCACCAGGCAAGCCTTAGTGCTGACACGCTTTCCTTTGTGTTAATTTTACCGCCTCTGATTTCATGCACCTATAAGTAGCTCAGCTGTCATTGTCGCTGACACTTTCCAGAACCACCGTTTTGTGTCTCACTATTGAATTCTCCTTCCCCCCTTGCAGCTCCCCAACGCCGTCAGCCTGATCGGTAATGGCGGAGATCAGCCTGCGCACCGCCCTGGCCATCTTGGCCGGAATCTATCTCCTCTACAAACTTCTCTCCTTTATCCGCTTCTACATCATCGGTCGCCGCAGCGGATATCCCCTAGTCGTGACCCCTCTGTTCACGCGCCATACACTCTGGCAGATCGTGGGTCCGACCTTTCAGGTACAGCTGAAGCGCTATCTTCCCACATGGCTCTACGAACATCTGGACATCCACATTCACGGCTGGGAGTTTCGTCACAAGAATGCTATGCATCGTCGTTTTGGCAAGATTTTTGCCATCGTCTCGCCTGATGAGTGCTCTTTATGGTAGTCCCATCGACCCTCATACATTCAGTCTGATATCGTTCTGACCCCCATAAAGGATCGCCGACCCGACCGTCGGCGCAACCGTCTTGCAGCGACGCAAAGACTTTGACCAGCCCGACGTTGTAGCCAAATTCATGGGCTTTTTCGGACCAACCTTAATTCAATCCAATGGTGAAGACTGGACCCGCCAGAGACGCATCATCGCTCCCCAGCTTAACGAAGCCATCATGGGTGAGGTGTGGGAAGAGGCCTGTCTCCAGGCCCGTGCTATGCTTGAGTATCTCCTGCAGAATCCTGGCGGAGAGACCTTGACCGGGCTTCGCAGTATCGCCATCAACGTTCTCGGCCAAGCTGGGTACGGACAGAACCAGCCATGGTCACCTGACTTTGTCGAGACTCTGGGGCAGGATTGGCAGGACGCCAGAGTGTCGTACTTTAAGACGATTGCTATGGTCACGGACCGGTTCGTGCAGGCGGTGTTGATCCCGAACTCGCTGAAAGTGATGCCATTCATGCCCGAGGGGATTCGTCAACTGGGTCGCCAGATGTTGAAGGTGCCGGAATATGTCAGCGAGATTTTGGGCGAGGAGCGAAACATTAAATCGAGTGAGGTGTCTAAGAAGCGCCACAATCTGCTAGATATGCTGGTGCGATATGCGCAACATGGAACGGAGAGCTCTGCGAAGCTGTTTCTGTCAGAGGCAGAAATCAGCGGCAATCTCTTTCTCTTTACCGCCGCTGGCTTCGACACGACAGCCAACACAATGGGATACGCTGTGATGTTCCTAGCACAGTATCCCCAGTGGCAGGACTGGGTGCGGGAGGAGTTGTCGCAGTTGGACGCCGATGTTTCGTCTTGGGGATACGATGTGTTTTCTCAATGCCCACGAGTGCTGGCTGTCATGGTACGTGATCACTGAAAAGCAAAAAGGAATGACTGCTAACTCTGTCAGTATGAAACCCTCCGTCTCTTCACGCCTGTCCTCCACTCCACACGCTGCGTGGTCACGACGCAGCAGATCGCCGATGCTGACGGCACACACGTGCTGACCCCCCCGATGGACGTGTTTGTCTCGCAGCAGAGCATTCACCGGGACCCCAATGTCTGGGGAGCGGACGTGGATGAGTTCCGGCCCACGCGGTGGATCGACGACGCCGGCCAAGTGGTGACACCGGCCAAGGGCACCTTCATTCCGTGGTCGGGAGGGCCCAGAATATGTCCGGGCATGAAGATGTCGGAGGTGGAATTTGTGGGGACGATGGCGACGCTGTTCCGACACGCGCGGTGCGAGCCAATGCAGGAGGGAAAACTGCAGCAGCAGATGGAGGACTCGATATCAAAGTTGACGCTGCAGGTGAGGGAGCTCCGGGAGGTGCAGTTGCGGTGGGTGCCAGCTTGAATATCTTGACAAATGAATATGTCGATATCTACCAGTAAGCCAATCCACCACAAACAATTAATCATACCCTAAACGAATAAGATCGATAAGATAGCAATCACCTACCATTTCATCCTTTTCACGGGTCGGCACTCTACTACTCTATGGGTATTGGCCAATCATACGCCCGAGCATCCCGAATACTCGCAAACTCCCCCTCAAAACATACTAGTCTCTTTGACTCTCTCCTCTCTCCTCTCCCATCTTCATCCACCATCACCACCGTAAGCTCAATCTGGTGCACCGGTCCTGACAAGACCCTGATCAACCACTGATAAAATTCCGATGTCTGTAGCTTAAACCATCCCCCCTTCCCAGTAGAAACAACACCATAGGATAAATATCAGCCCATCATCCCCCTCAACTACACCCAACCACCCATCCACAGCATCAACCCACACACACATAACCACAATGTCCCCTCCCCACCTCCCAACCACACTCACATCCCTCCTCACCACCCTCCTCCTCCTCACCTCCTTCTCCCTAACAACCTACACCCTAACGACCTACCTCCACCTCGCGCACACCGCAACATCCCTCGTGCCCAAGGTCATCATCCACGACACCGCCATCATCGCCACAACATCCTACCATATCTTCACGACGATCCTGACCTGTCTCACATTCATCACGATCTACTTTCTCTTCCCTAGATTCATCACAAAGTCAAGTGGCAACAGCAACCCCTCATGGATCCAAAAGGCACTGATATCCCTCGCAACCCTCCTTCTCACGACAAGTCTCCTCGCCTTCACGGTCATCCTGGCTACCAGAAAGATGTCCTTTGGGGACGTGGGCCCGCGTGTTACTGTCTATTTAGATGAGAGTTTGGGTGAGGAGAGTCTGGTTTATAGGGATGATGGGAGGGGGGTTGCGGGTGTTGTTTTGGGGTGGGTTGGTTGGTTTGGTGCTGTGGTTTTGTAAGTTTGCAATTCTGAGTGTGGGTGGGTTTGTTGGGTTGTTATTGGCTAATGTGAATGTTGGTTTAGGTGTGGTTTGATGTCGGTTGGTGGGAAGAAGGAAGAGAGGAAGGGAAATGGGAATGGGAAGTGGGTGGAGAAGGGGGAGGTGGAGGAGAGTAGTAGAGCGGAGAGTGTGTAAGTGTGTCTGGTGGATATTAGGGATTGATGGATGGTGTTGGGTGAGTGTGGTAAGATGCTATAATGAGGTGATGGGTTATGAGTGATGTTATATGTCTAGTATGATGGTATCAAAATATATTATGTCGATCAATATATCACTACTAGTATACTACTTAGCTGTTTCTTGGCATATTGTTCGGTTGTAGTACTACTACTAAAACTAGTACTAAATCGAGCATATCTAACGCTGCACTCGGCAAATATCACTCATAATACTGACTCTGATATGAAATAAGGAACAATGAATGTAGTGCAGTGTAAACAGTGCTTTACCTTACTCTGTCTCCTGAAACTGCATAGTAAACGCTCATTCGTCTACTTAAAGTACATATGCAAGAACTAGATCAAATCAACCCATTCTAAAACACTGACCCAGTGGCCAATTTAATGACCCTTGCTCACCACCTCCTCCAGCTTCTTCCGCACATCTCCGATCTTCTCCTCCATCATAGCCCGCGCCATACCGCTGTGCGCAATCCCCGTGTACCACAGGTGCTCAGCCTTCTCGCGCACCTGCAGATGCGTGTCCGCCACAGCCGGCACCTGCTTCTCGTATTCCCAGACCAGATCCGACACGTTGCGCATCGTCACGGGCAGCAGGGTCCAGGCAGCCACGGTACCGAAGGCCAGCGGGGACGCCGTGCGCAGGAGGATACCGCGGTTCCGTGACACGATGGAACCGGCCATGGCAGCCACAACGACGTAGACTCCGCCGGGGAGCAGGCGTTCGCCGGACTCGGGCGACGGGGCCAGGGAGGCGACGGTGTTGGTGAAGGCGTTTTCGATGTGCAGGGCACGCGACAGGAAGTTGTTGAACTTAGTCTCGACGGCCAGGGAGTTCTCGTACAGGAAGAGACGGGCCTGACGGACCTGAGCGGTCAGGATGTCGGTGGGAGTAGGGGAAGAGGGAGAGGAGAAGGGAGTGGACACCGGAGCTGCCGGGGTGGTGGTGGTCGGGGCCGGAGCGACGACGGGCTTGGAGACGGCCGGGATCTCGGTCGGGAAGTCATCGTAGATGGGTTTTTTCTGGACGCGATATCAAGTCAGAAGCGGGTTCGAGCGAAAGCAAGCAGAGATATTCCGACCACGTACAGCATCGCGAGGCTCCTCTGCAAAAGCCGTCTGCCGGGGGTAGAGGGCGATACCGCCAGCCAGAAGGGTGGCCGCGATGGGGGCCACAGCCCGCTGGAAGGAGTTAGCGGAAACTTCAAGTTGCAGACGGAAGAAACAGGAGCTGAGGGATTTACCTGCTTCAGCATTGGCCGGAAAGACATGATGGGGGAGGCCAATGGAGGGAAGAAGTGAGGGAGGGAGGTGGAAGAGAGAGAGGCTAAGTTGGAGGTTCAAGATGGAATGACGGCCTGAGGTCGGCCGCCAAGCCTTTTTTTTCGTGAGTTTGGCGGCTTTGCGGCTCGAGCCTCCGTCATCGTCCGCTTCTCTTTCTCTCCTCCCTCTTTCTCTTGACTTCCCCCTCACTCTCCTTTTATTATTCCACCACCGTTTCGTGTGGTTTAATTTCTACCCTTATTATTCTACCCATGGTATAATCTCCATGTCGAATTCCTTTCCCGTTGTCTCCCCCTGAACGCCATCATGGGAGCTCCTCTGCTGCTCCCACTCCGGCGTCGGCCGTGGACTTGCAGGACCTGTCTGCTGCAGGCCCGTCGCTCGCTCGAGACGGCCGCCTCGCCGGCGACTCATCGCACAGCCTTCGATTACCTTCCGAGTAAGAACGATGCCCAAAAGAAGTCCGATGACGACACTCTGCGCCGCGTCTTCGACTCGCAGCCGTTCTGGCGCGAATTCAGCCAGCGCAGTGCTGCCCACCTCAAACCTACCGGTCTGGTCCAAAATCAGTACCTGACCAGTCCCGATGGTTTCCGCGTCTTTGCGACCACCACCCTGCAGAAGTGCCAGGCCATCGTGGCCAAGGTGCTGGCCGGTACAACGCTGGAGGATTACCGGAGTATGGCCCGCGATCTCGACCGCCTCAGCGACTTGCTGTGTCGAGTCATCGACCTATCGGACTTTATCCGAGTCATCCATCCCGATCCGCGCGTGCAGGAGGCCGCGACGCAGGCGTACGCCCTCATGTTCGAGTACATGAACGTCTTGAATACGACTACCGGCCTCAACGACCAGCTGAAGAAGGCCGCCGCCAATCCCGAGGTTACGGCCCGTTGGTCCGACGAGGAGAAGATCGTCGCCCAGATCCTCATCAAGGACTTTTCCAACTCGGCCATTCACATGCCCCCGCATGCGCGACAGCGTTTCGTCAACCTGTCCAATGATATCAGCCAACTGGGAAATACTTTTGTCAACGCCGCCGAGCCGGCCAAGTCGCACGTGACCGTGAGCGCCAACAGCCTGCGCGGCCTCGACCCCATCCTCGTGCAGCAGATCAAGCGGTGGAACCGGACGGCCTCCGTGCCCAGCATGGGCCTGATTCCGCGCCTGGCGCTGCGGTCCGTCCACGACGAGGGCGTGCGGCGGGAGGTCTACTTGGCTACACGCACGTCGAGCGCCCGCCAGATCCAGCGGCTCGAGCAGCTGTTGGCCAAGCGCGCCGAGCTGGCACAACTCTCGGGCTACGACAGCTTCGCTCACATGACGCTGAGCGACAAGATGGCCAAGTCCCCTGAGGCTGTGTCTAACTTTTTGACCTCGCTGGTGGGCAGTAACCGACCCTACGTGCAGGAGGAGCTGGCGCAGCTGCAGAGCATGAAGGGATCCGCTGGTCGGTTGCAACCATGGGATCACGCCTACTATGTCCATCAACGGGTACTGCAGTACTCGCAGTCGCGCCGGTCGCGGGAGCTCAGTGCGGTGCCCGAGTTCTTCTCCCTGGGCACAGTCATGCAGGGACTCTCTCGGCTGTTCGATCGACTCTACGGCGTTCGGCTGGTGCCCCAGGAAACGGCTGCCGGGGAGACCTGGAACTCGGATGTGCGCCGATTGGACGTGGTCGATGAGGCGGACCGCCACATTGCTGTCATCTACTGTGACCTGTTCTCCCGCCCCAACAAGCACCCCAACCCGGCCCACTACACGCTGCGGTGTGCACGTGAGATCTCCGCGGAGGAGGTGGCCGAGTGCGCCACGACGATGGATGCTTCCGCCCACCCCAACGATGGCATGGCCACAGCCGTTGACCGCGACGCCAAGACGCTCCGCCAGCTGCCGACGATCGCGCTGGTGTGTGACTTCCCGGAGCCGCCTGCGACAGGAACGGGTCGCCCGTCCCTGCTCAGCGAGCACAGCGTGCGTACCCTGTTCCACGAAATGGGACACGCGCTGCACTCGATTCTGGGACAAACGCGCCTGCAGTCCATCTCGGGAACGAGATGCGCGACCGACTTTGCCGAGCTTCCGTCGGTGCTCATGGAACGGTTCGCGACGGCACCCGAAGTGCTGGCACTGTACGCCCGTCACTGGGAGACGGATGCCCCTTTGTCGGAGAGCATGATGCAGCACATGGAGAAGGACCGCACTGCGCACGGGTCGATCTACGGCGCGATGGAGAACGAGTCGCAGATCCTGATGGCGCTGGTCGACCAGGCATACCACTCCCTCCCTGCCGGCCAGGCCGCCTCCATCGACAGCACGGCAGTCTTCCACCAGGTCTCTGCGGAGCACTGCACCCTCCCCGATCCGGCCGATACCAAGCCCCCGACCTCATGGCAGGGCTTCTTCGGCCACCTGCACGGCTACGGCGCCACCTACTATAGCTACATCTTCGACCGGGCGATCGCCAACAAGCTGTGGGAGGACGTGTTCCAGCAGGGCAAGGCGGCGGTGGATCGCCGGGCCGGTGAGCGGTACAAGAATGAAGTGCTGCGCTGGGGCGGTGGCCGCAACGGCTGGAACTGCGTGGCGGGCGTGCTGGGCAGCGCCCATCCCGCCAACGCGGATGGCCGACTCGTCGAAGGCGGCGACGAAGCCATGCGTGAGGTGGGTCGCTGGGGATTGGGACGCGATGGTGTCTCTGAGTAATTTCATTGGTCATGTGTATGTATATTATTCAGATACAAGTGACATAGGCAATAGATATCCCTGTAATGATATTCCATCCTACTTTAACATCCCAGTTTACAAACCTATTTTATCTCACCGCACTACACAATACATATAATGGTATGCCATGCGAGCCTAATCTACAATATGCCGGTAAGTATGCCGCCGTGGCACAAACGCAGCGCCAGTACGACCTTGATCGCACCGTTAATGCTTTCTGCATGTGAGATGCATACTGCACCCCCAGTTAATGAAAGAGGGGAGGCGGGATGAAACCTACCAAGATAAACTGCAGCATGCCAGCCCCTGCGATTGGCGGAATAGAAAGCAAGGTGGTGCTGCTGACTTTCTATTAAGGTATATGATAACCCGGTTTTTGCCCTTGATTTAGGCATCTGTTCTTATCCCTGTCGGGAGATCAACCAGTCTAGACTCTTATTGACTCCCTCCTAACCCTAGCCACTGAGAATACTGTAGTGCGGCTATGCTAATATTGGCGACTATCACGAGGTGAATTAACACCCTTGATGCTTGGCTAGGATACATGATTGCTTTGTTTGCTTGGTGGCTGACTGGCTTCTGACTCCTTGGATGGAATCTCAACTACCACTATATTTTCTTTCTTTCTTTATCCCTTGATAACTTCTTTCTTCTTTCTTTCTTTCTTTCTTTCTTTCTCTACTTCGTACTCTCACCATCACACATAGCCATTCTCTCAAACCAACTACTCAATCCTATTGATACATTCATACTATCAATCACAATGGCAACCGTCACCTTCAAAGACGACCTCCCCAACACCACCAACACCACCACCACAACTCCAAAGAATAAAACAACCACCCTCCGCCGCTGGCTCACCTTCTCAACCTCAACCTCATCATCCCATCGTCGCTCCTCCTCCCCACGCCCAAGACCAACCCGCAGACCTACCCCAAAACCCACCATTAACATCAACACCAACACCAATACCACAAGCAACAGCACAACAACCCGTCTCTACAGAAGAGTAACCCTCCCGCGCCGCTCCTCCAAATCCAAAACCAAGACGAGAACAATCCATCCTGATGACACACATACACATACACCTACATCGCTACTTACTTCCATAAACACCACCATAAACACCCCAAATACAGGCACACCCACAGCCCCCACCACAACAATAACAAGAGATACTACGAATCCAATCACACCCCCACCCACCAGCCCTACCTCCCCCTCAAGCACCAACAACAAAATCCGCTCACGCTCTCCCCTCTCCCCCCTCTCACCCCTAAGTCTCAACTTCAGTACACTATTCAACCTATCCCCACGATCGAAAACCATCGAGGAATCGTCATCATCGACATATTCATCCTCGGTATCGGAGATACATATCCCCCCGCCGACTGTATCGCATGAGCAGCTGACGAGTTCGTATGCGGAGTATTGCGAGGCGTTTACGGAGGGGCGGACGGAGGAGAGTTTCCTGTATCAGGAGGAAAAGGAGGAGGAAGATGGAAATAAGGGTGTTCGGCCGGTGAAGGAGATTGTGATTAAGGAGGAGAAGGGGTGTTTGGAGGAGAGGTGTTTGGGGAAAGAGGGAGGAGGAGGAGGTGGTGGTGGGGGACAATGTGTGGAGGATACAAGGGAGGAAGAAGGAAAGGGAAAGGGAAATGGGGATGGTGACAGGGCTATTCCGAGCAGTGATGATCAGAGGGAGATTCTACATTGGATGCGGGAGTCGGATGAGGAGGAGCAGGATAGTGGCAGCAATGCTGAAGATGTACCGCTGCGGGTGTCTCCCCCCGCGAGGATCCTCACGCCTGCTCGATATGAACAATCGCGTCGGGCAGCGAGACAACCTCAGCATGGGAAGCAGCAGGAGCACCACGAGGATCAGCGACATGCGTGGTGGACTGCACTCCGGGTGGGGTGGACGCGCATGCGCCGCCGAACCAGCAAGGTTGCCAACCCCGACTACAATTAGACTAATTCCACGCTGCACTGCATAAGACAAGAATCAATCAATAAATTCGTGCAACGTCGCTAGCCCAATGGGATCCCCAGAAATGGCCGCAAGGGATGTCGATGCACCCGTCGGTTGCAATCACAAGAAACGCGCACACAGGGGTATCCCGAGCATCTTATTACATACAGCCTATGCCGATACAACAAAGGAAAAATGCCGCGACAAAGGAAATCTTCGTCCCCTCTATTCATAGCCTCCCCACTGGTCATGCAACATTCCTTCACGAGGATCCCTCGTCCGCACCCTGCTCCGACGCACTGCCTGCCTTCTCCGGCTGCGGCGTCGTAGACTGGCTGGGTGGGTTAGGCGTGGCCCGGCGCGACATTTCCGCCAGTTCGCCTAGGATTCTAAGACATAGTCAGTAATCGAAGCCCTCCAGAGATGTCAGAAGGAGGGGTCTTACCGTCGATGTTCGTCATACCAGTCATCGTTGGACGTCCGGATGTGCTTAAGCTGTTCCTGAATGCTTGCCATCTACCAAAACCATGCCAGTCAGTAACCATGCCGGGTCAGGGAACGGGCCGTTGTCAGGTAAAGGGATGAAAGTGGGGAAGTCCTGTGGTAGAGGACGAAGTTAAACGGGGCAGTCCCACCGTTCCCTGGATGGATGAGCCAAGATCCTCACCTTCCGCGGCCTCCTCCTTCTCGCCCGCCCAGCGGCTACCCTCCAGCCCGACCGATCCGCCCTGCGTATCCTTCTCGGCCTTCAATGCCGCCACCTCGGCCTCCAATTCGCGCACCCGCTTGCGGTTGGCCGCAATCGACGAGTCCACCTCGCCCAGCTGGTTGAGGAGGGACATGTTCTTGTCAATCTGGCTGTTCAGATCGCGCTCGCCTTGCTCCAACTTCTCCTCCATGGCCCGGTTCTCCGTCTTGCACGCCTGGAGTTCACTCGACAGGGTCTCGTGCTGGCTCTTCAGGTTGGACAATTCGTCCTTGGATGCGGCAAGTTGTTGCAGGACAGCTTCCAGCTCCGACTTGGCGCTCTCCGAAGCAGCAAGGGACTGCTCGAGCTCCGCCACCCGGCTGCTCACGGCCTGGTGTTGCTGCTCCAACTCGTTCTTCTCGGTAAGGATGGAAGAGAGATCGGCGTTGTGCTTGCCCGCGAGCTCCTTGGATTCGGCAGCAGACTGCTCGGCTTCGTTCAGCTTCTTCTCCAGATCAGCAATGGTCAGCTTCAAACTCTCAAGGACCGAAACATCCTGAGCGGCGGCGTGAGCTTCGGCCAGCTGGGCGTGGACCTCCGCAAGGGCGGCGTCGTGAGTCTTCTGAAGCTCCTCGATCTTGGCCTGGTTGGTAGCCTCTAGATCAGCCCGAAGGCCGGAAAGCTTCTCATCCTGAATGGTTAGGAGCTGTTCGATCGCTTTGCTGTGCTCAGCATCAGTTTCAGCGGACCGAGACGTCTGGAGGGATTGCAGTTCAGCCTGGAACTGGGCCTTGGCCTCTTCATGCTGCTGCTGAAGCTCGGCAACCTCCTTAGCACGGGTCTCGGTATGCTCCGCGATCTCCTGGGCATGGCGCTGAAGAGCGGACCGGAGCTCGGCCTCAAGAGACTCGATATGCTCAGCGTGCTTGGACTCCATGTCACGGAGGGTGGACATGGACACCTCGTATTTGGCCTGCAGCTCGCTAAGCGCCTGCTCGTGGGAACCGCTAGCATTGGTCTTGACATTCTCGAGTGCGACGGCGTGCTCGGCCTTCAGAGACTCGAGCGCCTGTGCGTGCTGCTCGGCAACAACAGCGGCTTCCTTGACCTTCTCCTCCAGCTCCCGGCCCGCAACGGCGGCCTTCTCTTCCAAAGATTTGAGTTGGCTTTCCTGCTCAGCATCCTTGGCCTTGGTCTTGTCCTCGAAGGCATCCAGGCTCTGCTGCAGCGCCTCCGCCTGCCCTTGCTTGCTCTGGATTTCGTCCTGAAGAGACTTGATCTCGCCCTGTCCGGTGGAGAGCTGGGACTCCAGAGCACCGACCTTCTCCTTGAGGGACTCGATCTCCTGGATGGCTACGTCCTGGGCAGAGCTGTTGCCGTTCTCGAGAGCTTGGCGGGCCTCGGCAAGGTTTTGCTCGGTAGCCTCCAGTCTCTGGTTCAGAGCATGCATCTCGGCTTGGTGGGCAGCATCAAGCTCGGCAATCAGCTCCTCCTTGTCCTCGGCAGCAGCAGACTCGGCCTCTTCGAGCTTCGCACGGAGTTCCTCGAGTTGCTGGGCGTGAGAGGTTCCAGCGGACTCAGCGGCCTCCTTCGCAGCGGCAAGTTCCTGCGCGTGAGCTGCAGCGGCAGCAGCCAACGCCTCCTCATGGGCAGCCTTCAACTGGGCAACGGCGGCCTCGTGGGATGCTTCCAGCTCCTTGACCTTGTCGCCAAGCCCGTTCTCAGCAGCCGCAGAAAGTGCCTGTTCGTGACTAGCCTTGAGATCCGCAATCGTGGCCTCGTGAGCGGCTTCGAGCTCCTTCTGCTTCTCGCCAACCTTGCTCTCGATCGCCGCAGTCAAGGCCTGTTCATGTTCAGCCTTGAGTTGGGAAATGGCGGCCTCGTGGGTGCCTTCCAACTCCTTGACCTTGTCGCCCAGTCCACTTTCAGCGGCCGCGGAGAGGGCTTGCTCATGAGTGGCTTTCAGTTCCGCAATTGCAGCCTCATGGGCAGCTTCAAGCTCCTTGACCTTGTCGCCAACCTTGCTCTCAACAGCGGCAGCCAGGGCCTCCTCATGTTCGGCCTTGAGCTGAGCAACGGCGGCCTCATGAGCGACCTCCAGCTCCTTGGTCTTTTCTGCGATCTGGGCTTCCGCATCCTGGCGGCCCTGCTCCAGTTCTACGTGCGCCTTCTCCAACGCGTCCTTGAGGTCGGCAATCTCCTGGTCTTTCTCGGCCATGCGGGCGGCCGTCTCCTCGTTGCCTTCGCTGGTCGCAGAACCCGCAGCGGCAAGCTGGCTTTCGAGCGATGTCACCTTGTCCTCCAGGGCTAGAATGGCATGCTTGGCAGCCTCCTCGGCGGCCCGAATCTCCTGCTGCTTGGCTTGGTCCAGCCGGTCCATTTCCATGTGCAGGTTTTCGACCACCTGGTCACGTCCATTGAGCTCGCGCTGGAGATCTTCCAGTTTCGCAAGGGTCTTGTCCAGGTTGGCACTCGCCTCGGTCAGCTGGCCTTTCTGCAGGTCAAGCTCGGCCTTCAAAGAGTCGACTTGCTCGGCATATCCGGCAGCTGCTGCCTTCTGCTCGGCAAGATCCTTCTCCAGCGCTTCCAGTTGGGCTTGGTGCGACTGCTTCAGTTCCTCCAGGGCCGCAGCAGTCTGGTCATCACCCTGAGCCGCGGCGGACTTGGCGGCGTCATCCAACTCCTTGACCGACTTCTCCTCCAGCTCCTTGTGCTTCGCCTCGACATCTTCCAACTGGGCACGCAACGCCTGCAGCTGCTCCTGATGGACAGCGGTCAGCTGTTCGATTTCGGCAGTATGCTGCTCACGGAGCGCCTTGGTGGCCTCATCGGCATTCTCGGAGGAATCGTTCGGGGCCAGAGACAGCTCGGTCAGTTTGAGGTTGACTGCATCCAAATCCGCCTTCAGGCTAGTCACCGTGGCTTCGCTCTCGGCCAGCTTGGTCTGAAGTGACTGCAACTTCTCCGAGTCTTCCTCGGCACCCTTGGGGGCGGTGCTCAACCTCTTGGAGGCGGTCGTCGCTGGCCTCGTCACCGTAGACGTGGGTCTGGTGGTGGTACGAGTAGTAGCGGAGGAGGAAGTAGTCGGACGAGAAGTCGAGGTGGTGGTAGCCGGCTTGGTCAGGGGCCGCACCGTGGAGGCCGTGCTAGGGCGAGTGGTAGATGTTCTCTTCTCCGCCGTAGTCGAGCCCGCAATGCTGGAACGCCGGTCCAGAGTGGAAGTAGTGGACTTGACGGGTGCTCTCGTGGCCGATGTACCAACCAGCGACATGCGCTTGGCGGCTGTGCTGGAGATGCCACGCTTCTCATCTCCGGAGCTGGCCACCGACCGGTGGGACTTTTCGTCTGCAGAACTGCTGACGGAGGCGCGGGACCGATGGCCGGCTGTGGTGGTGGTGGTAGAGCTCAAGGGCTTGCGGACCGTGGTGGTGGTGGTCGCGGGCCGGGTCGGAGGCCTGTTCAGGGTGCTGCCGTTGGTCGCGGCGGGGCGTGTGGTCGAAGTTGTAGTTCTGGAGGGACCGGACATGGAAGTAGGACGCTTGGTGGTTGTCGTTCCGGACAAGGGACGCCTAGTGCTGGTCGTGGAGGAGGGACTCTTCTTGACCGGAGAGGCCTTGACGTTCTCCTTGTCCTTGGAGACATCCGGGCTCGTGACGGGCTCCTCGCTGCCCGAGAGGATGGTCGAATCGACCGGAGTCGCAGGGGGCGCGATTTCCGGCTCCACCTCCGCAGGAGCAACTGGGGTGACAGGTTCCTCTGTGGACGCCATGTTGTGGAGAAGGAGTTCGTCTGAGATTGGTGTGCAGGGGGGAGGAAGGTTCGCAGCGTTCGACGTGGTTTAACTTTAACGAGGCAGTCTAACGAATTGGGAGCGTCCACGTTAGCTGATCCGACGAGCAGAAGCAAAGACGTATGCAAGATCCCCAAGATGGAGGGGGCGGGGAAGCGTTGGTGCGAGATCAATAGATATTGGAATGATGCAACCAAAAGAAAGAGCAACAGGTAAAGGGGGCAAGACTATGTGAAGAAGGTCTCCTGGGGAGGCAAAAAAAAGCACTTTTCAGAAAGTTGGCCTCGTGGAGGGAAGCTGCGACGGAATAGCCGAGGCGGGTCTCCTTTTTTTCTGGCAACTCCGCAGACCACAGCGCAACGGAGAGGATCACGCAACACAGGACTGTTGGGGAGTCTCAATGGCAGAGGAAAGTGCAGAGGATAATTGCAGGCAGCTTGGGGGGTGGACGACAAGAGTAGAGGGTTTGAGGGGGAGCAAAGAGGCACGGTGGCATGGTTCTTGCAGGACCCCGGAAGGCGTGCAGATCAAAACAGTTGGGGTCCGTAGTAGTAGTAGTAGCAGTAGTAGTAGTTAACTCACCAGGAACTGCCGGGAGGGAACCAGAAAACCAACAACGGGCGGGATTAGAAAAGGGGGTAGCGGGGTGAGAGGGGGGATTAAAGAATTACAAAAAGTTAGGTAAACAAGAAAAAGAAGCAGGAGGGGAAACAAATACAGAGAGGTAAGAGAGTAAGAAAGACACAAGAAGATGGGGAGGAGAGGGAGAAAAAGAAGAGGAGAGAGGAAGAGGAGAAAGGGGAGTAAGTTTAGTGTCTCTAGTAAATTTTGGGGAGGGAAAAGGGTAGGAATAGTCGAACCGGAGGAGGGAGAGAGAGGGGGGAAAGGCGGAAAGACGGAAGGGAAGAATGGAGAAGAACCCACCGCTTTGGCCTCAGGCATGGAATGGGCGGTCAGTCAGGAGGTCAACTGATCTATTGCCTGTCACCTCAATATGATTCCCACTCACTATCCTCACTATCGCTTGTCTAGCGATCTACCATCGATTGTTCGTCTCGCGTTCAGACCACTGCGCTCCTTTTCACTACCAATTATTGCTGCTACTTCTGCTGCTGGCCACGGTTGGCGTCTCCCAGCTGGTTGGATCCCATGGTTGCCATTGCTGGGGGCTCCGCATGTTGTCCCCCCTAAACCGGCCGTAAAATAAACAATGCCCGTTGTTGGTTCCATGGTTCCGTCCACGTAGACTGACAATCACATCCCAATTTCATTCTCACAATGAGAGTACCCTGGCAAGGAATCGCTAAGACAGTAACAACTAATACTAAAACGGGAGAAAACAAACAAAACACCCGGGGTATATGACACGACTGCGCTCAAAACTATCATTACCGCAGCCAAAATAAATATATTTTCATCCTCACTCCACCACCTTCAACAACCACCCCCAATCCCAGTGGTCTTCTCCCCTCCGCGCCATTTCCCGGATTTGCGGGAGCATTTGGTGATACAGTCTTTCGCTTTGTTTACGCACTTCTCTCTCCCCGCGTTGACCGATGCCATCGTGGTAGAACTCACAGATACGATGGTAGCGGTCCGGACCTAGATGCATCTTGTGAGCATGTCGCGATGCACCTTCCTTCCTGCCAAGCAGACGAGCTTGAAACTTACCCTGGAATCGTTGCAAACCCTCCACAAGAGCGTAGCCCTCTTCATCTGTCCAAGCCTGTGCCGGAGTGGTCGGCTTCGTCGGCTTAGACTGGCCCTGCTTAGCAGTTTTTGTCGGCACCTTCGCATGCCTATCAACCTCCACATCTTTCCGTCGGTGGCCCTTTTGCAGGCGCCCGTTTTCAAGCGATTCAAGGAGTCGCTTCAGGGGCAGACGCAAGCCCGGGCTGACGGCCCGGCACGCCACATATTTTCCCCGAACAAGACCACCAATCTGATTGCATCGCCCTAGCAGTACTCTCATGGCATGCTGAAAATGGCCGTATGCTTCCGGGAAGAGTCGATGATCCACGTAGTAAGCTTCAAAACAGACGAGAACAAGCCTCACTAACAGCGGGAAGATTTGGATCTCGAATTCTTCCACCAATGTCCTACCTCCGACCTCATCCCCTTGAGTCGAAAGCGTGTAAGCCTTCTCCAGGTGACGGCGTCCTTGTTTGTCAACCGCGTCAAGCGTCGCGCTGCAGTTGCGCACGTCATACTCTGGAGGTCCAATATCAGATGCCAGGTACTCGATAATACCTTTGTAGACCTGAATTAGGGAAGATATTTTATGCTTTAGAGGCTCAAAATCAAAATCAACTTTTTCGTCATTGGAAGCTATGTTCCGAGGGCACATGCTCTGGACAAGCTTTTTCCAATTGGAGCCCTGGCCATCAAGTTCAGAGGCTTCCTTGAACCACGCGCTATCTTCCGGGCGTTCAGCCCCATGACTCTGCTGATCCGGGTTCTCTTGGGTAGGTCCATCCTGGGTGGCAGACCTGGCTATGGCTCCCTGGGAAGCAAATTCCGTAGCATGTTGTTCCCCACGGTGGTTAGCGTCACGGGAGGGCTGGGGATTATCGGCGGGACTCTCTCTGGGAACAAAGGAGCTGGTCTGCTGACGAGCAGTGGAGGTTGGGTGTTCGGGCTGTATGTTATTTTCTCCGGCCGTACCCTGTGAGCTCGTAGTCGAGTGTCTCCGTTTCGTGGATTGCCGTGGTGGGTCTGAGGACCGCGGACTTGCTTCCGCAGAATGATGCTGAAGGTCATCCTCGGATGAGCTAGGTTCAGGCGAAGGCACCGATGATGAGGATGCCTCTGATGGTTGGTATGGTGGGTCTTCGTCCTGTGTGGTGCCGACAATATTGGCTTCTTGGTTTGGTGTTCGCGTTTCATTATCCCTCGATGGTCCACCCGCTTGGTGGTCCACCGTTTTTGAGATATTAGATGATAAAGGCGTTGCTGTACTTATCTCAACCGCAATTGTGGAAAATCGCTGTGTCGATGAAGCATCACTGCGGCTGGAGTCTCGCCTATCGGCCGGCTGTTCGGGTGCATCTCTCCACGGATTGTTGCTCGTATCTTCATTTGTTTCTACCAATGTTGGTTCTGAAGCTATGTCGCTGCCAGACAGTGTCTTGGGTTTACGACCAGGAGTCTCCTGGCTGGAAGATGGTGATGGGGTAGGCTGGCCGGTAGACTGCTGGGCGTCTCCATCATTATTTGAGAAAAGTTCCACTTCTGATGCCAGATCTTCGCCATCAAGCATCTCTTCGTCACTCTTGGACGATATATGACCGCCTTCATTATCACGTTCAGCGTCGCTTAACGAGTAATCTTCGGCTGGAGTCTCAGCACTTGGGCGTGGGGAAATTACATGAGTGTCATCCTCGAAACCCTCTTCTGCCTTTTCTAAAGACTGCACCTCACTTGGCTCATCTGACTGATCGCCAGACTCGTGCTCGGATTCTGGGCTTTTGGGAGGCTGCAATATTTGATCGCTCCCATCCCGAGTGGATTCATCAGGCACGGGTTCCGAGAACCTTAATGACCGACGGGGAGTGACTTCGATGGGGTGGGCATGTCTTGGCCTTTGGGGGACAGTTTGAGAAACCGGACCAAATCCATCAATCATATCTGTAGCATCTCTCCTGACAGAGTACGTGAGCCGACGCGAGGGATGCGGGGTGGCGGGACCGGGTCGATTCGCCCGGGACGCAGTCCTCTGCGTGTTAGTATCCATGAGGCCATTCAAAAGGTCGACCGCCTGCAGGGTGGAATCGCGCTTCTTCCTCCGCTGCACAGGACGCGGCGAGTCCGACATATTGAACATCCATGAAATGCAGAGACAACAGCAAAGCAAAGCAAAGCATACCAGCCCCCCTGGAAATCAATAACTGGACCTAAGTGGACCTGTCAAGCCCGTCGGGGATCAGGGACGGCGGCGAAGGAGCTGGTTGGTGGGAAGCTTGGATCGCGAGGTGCTTCCCGTGATCGGCGGGCGTCATCACTTGGCCGCCTTATCGATAAGGCCCCGCCCCCCTGCCAGATTGCGAGCCAACCTTCCTCCATCCTCCCCCCCCACCATCCTTCATTTCCCTTTTCTCTCCACCTACTTCCACACTCGTTTGGATACCATCTATCCAATTCATTTCCCCCGCCCTTAGCTACATCATGGCCGCGGACCTCCCTTCAGTCCGTGTGTTGCCCACCCTCGACCCCGCGGTGGGGCACACATTCGCCCAGCCCACCAAACGCATCCACGAGCACAGCGATGTCTCCGAATTCTTGTGTTCTAAAGCTTATGTGGACATCATGACATTCCTCCTCCAGCTTAACCGGTCAATGTTTCCAGCTAAGCTTGAGGATGGACGCGTTCAGACTTGGCCCTTGAATTCTGATGCTGTGGAGTACTCCGCGCCGGTTCGCCAACTCCAGCAGCTGCTCTCCAAGCTAGAAGCTATTCTCGAGGAAGCTCCCCCCGATAAGGGCCCCCGTAGATTCGGAAACATCAGCTTTTGGAGGTGGTACGAGATTGTTGAAAGCCGTGTTTCCAGCCTCCTCGAGGAGTGTCTCTCTCCGGAGATCCTCAATCGCAAGTCAGCGGACCCCGAGGGGCCTACGGCGGCAGTAGAGCTCAAGGCATACTTTCTGGGAAGCTGGGGAAGCCCTCAACGTCTAGACTATGGTACTGGTCATGAACTGAGCTTCCTGGCCTTCCTGGCTGGGCTCTGGAAGTTGCATGGATTTCCACAGAGCACTCCTGGTGTCGAAGAGAGAGCCATTGTTTTGGGTGTCATTCAGCCGTGGGTATATCGCTAGTCTCTGATTGAACGACACTGATTATTGCTAGATACCTTGAGCTAGTGCGATCAATTATCAAAACCTATACCTTGGAACCCGCCGGTTCCCACGGCGTGTGGGGACTCGATGATCACTCTTTCATTCCCTATATCTTCGGCTCAGCGCAGTTTGCTCCAGCTATATCGGAGACGGATCGAGTCCCAGAAGAAGGTTCTTTGCCCGATGCACCTGACCCGACCGGTGTTGCCAAGGTGAACGTGGTGGAACGGGAACGTCGTGGAAACCTCTACTTTTCTGCCATCGGCTTTATCTACGACGTCAAGAAGGGCCCGTTCTGGGAGCATAGTCCAATGCTCTACGATATTTCTGGCATCAAGACCGGCTGGGCCAAGATTAACAAGGTATTTGCGTGCAGGTGGAGCTGTACATTCATACACTAACTCGCGACAGGGGATGATTAAGATGTACAACGCCGAAGTGCTGTCCAAGTTTCCCGTGGTACAGCACTTCCCGTTCGGCTCTCTGTTCAGCTGGGACCGCGATCCAAACGCCATACCTCAGCCCTCTACCGTCCACACGTCTTCCGCGCCACAACCTCGACAAACCGAAGCTCCCCAGGCATCTGGTCCAGGAACTAAAGCCCCATGGGCTACATCTCAAGCTGTCCCTCCAGCCAGCGGAACTGCCGCACCCTGGGCAACAGCACGAGGTCCGGCTAGAGGACCAACTCTGCCCGACACGTCCCGGCTACCGCCCGGCCCGATGGCCCCGACGAGGGCCCCATGGGCAAATGCAGCCCCAGGGCCGGCTCCTGGTGCTGCCGACCCTCAAGGGGACGTAACGACCAAGGCACCCTGGGCTAAGTAACCGCTACTTCTGCTTGATCGAGCATTTCCTGTACTTATACCCTTGCATGATATCATTTGCATACATAAGTGAATCGTAAAAAGTTGACATGCCGTTTATACCATAACTCCAAACCCGGGGTATCATCGTTTTTAAAACCAACGCAACGCCTCGTAGAGATGCAAGAACCATCAGACACACATTCACTCCGAATCCGACGCATAGTTCACCAACGCAAGGTTCGGGCGGGGTGTCTCTCCCACCTCCCCAGCACTCTTCTCCATCTCCGAGCCATTCTCAGCACTCTCCTTCCCATCAGCCTTACTCCCAGAGACAACCTTCCTCCTCTTAACCTCAGGCCTCCACGCATCGGAATCACCACTCAAAAACGGATCCACCGCAGCCCTCGTATTCCCCCTCAACTCACTCCGAAACGCAGCCTTCCGATCCTCAAGCACCTCCTTAGCCTTCATCCTCTTCCCCTCCTTCTTCCCCCCACCAGCCCGCACCTCTTCCACCCCAAACAACGGCTTCATCCTCGCCCTCCGTCCATCCGCCGCACCCTCCCCAAAATCCACCAACCCGGCCCTAACCCGATCACTCTCAATCTCATCAACAACCTCAATCCCCAAACTCAACTTATCCTTCAACTTCTCCCTCTCCTCCTCCTTCCTCTCCAACCCTTTCCTCTCCGCCCGAAAAACCTTCCTAATCCTGCGACTCTTCTCATACGGATCCTCCCAATCCCTCTTCTGTCTCTCCTGCAACTCCAAGATCCGATCCCGTTCCTCATCCCCGCGCTTCTTATCCACCACCTTCCCCTCTAACCTCTCCAACGCATCCATCTTCCCCTTACTATCCACCCCAGTAACGATCTCCCCCACCTTCCTCCCCTCCTCATCAACCCCATAATCCCTCCTCCGCGCACCGGAAATAACCACATACTCCGTGTTCTTCGGGTCCGTGTGTATCTCGATCCACCCACCACAAGCCCCGTGCTTCATTCGGAAACTGTATACCGGTGTGCTGTAGTAATTCCCAATTTTCTTTTTCTCGGCGTTGAAGCGCACTCCTTGCCCGATGATGGTCTCGTGCGGTTGGCATGTTGTGCACCAGATCGCGAACGGCATCTCGAAGCGCACGGTTAGGGCGCCGGTGGATTGTAGGTTGCGGGCGCGTGAGCCGAGGGGGTTTTTGTTGTGGAGTTTGTTGCCCGTCGTGAGGCCTTCTAGGTCTGGGGGGACGTAGCGTCCCATGTCTGAGGGTGGTCAGTGGGATGTGGATGGTGAGGGGAGGGGGGTGTATGGGACGTACTGAAGCCTTGCATGGTGGGCGGGTGGGTGTGTAGAATGTAGTATGTGGTGGTAGGGAGGGTATAGGTATAGAGATGGTGCTCGGCGAGCCAGCGCGGCGGCGGTGGTTTGGGGCGTTGGACGTGACGATAAGGTTGATGCGATGCGATGCGCATGCGATGCCGCTGCCTTCTTCCGAGGTGGTGTTGTGCTGATGAGTCAGCTGCATATTATGTGAGCATAACTTGCTCCGTCTCAACGTCATTTCTCGGGTTTGAGCACCGAAGAATGATGGCTCACAAGAATAGTCAGAGTGAGAGATATTGAGTAATAAGCTGGAACTACAGCTTGATTAAAACTGGTTTGTCCAGACTACACTAATACTAATAGTACAGTATCTGTGTCCAAATTCATCAGTACACCCTTGCTATCTTGCAGGCTTTGGAATTTATGTTATTAGTACTCAAGATAGTACCCATGACTCGCAAACGATCAATCAAATCATATAATTTTTTGAATGTAGCTAGTATTAAGACAGAAAAGTAACCCACGCTCAACGCCGACTTGATATCGCCACCTGAGAAACGTCTCCAGACCCACCGGACATCTTCTCTTATACAGAGATCAAATTCCTCAACCCTGCCAACCTTCAACACTATGATTCCAAAGCTGAATAGAGAAAGTCGGGGATGCGGGAGGCTTGAGGAGGCCAGCGCCGTACAAGATTCCCTCCTCCCAATTGCGCGGCGCGACTACTTCGGTGGGCATAAACCAGTTCACGAAAAACCTAGGCGGACTTGGTCAACTTGAGGGAATTGTTTAGGAGTACACTGGTATAACTTACAGGGTAGATGATTCGGGAACCCAGACCAGATCTTCACAGGTACGATGAAAAGGAAGCCATCCCCAGCTAGCCATCTTTCTTGAGAGAGCAGTTAGTGATTGTCTTTGGGTTATCTAACAACTAATCAGATGGTAGTCAGGCATATGGAGGTCAGCTTACAGGTAGTTCTCCTTGAAGGAATTGCGAATTTGGTCACGGACACAGTACTCCATCGACCAGAAGATATCATCACTCTCTTCGTCTCCCAAGCGAATACCTGAGATCACCTCTGAGACCACCCAGACTATGAAACCCCCAGGCACTAGGCTATCGGCATCTTGTTTTCCCTCCAAGCTGTCCAGGAGTTTAGGGGTAAAGGTCGAAACCTTAAGCATGAGCTGGCGGTATGCTCTGAGCTCACGGGGAACCCAAACTTTCGCTTGCTTGGCTCGTACTTCGGGGCGGTCGCCGACTGTCTCCTCTGTAGGGATCTGCTTGTAGATCCTCATGTTTCCGTAAACTGGCGGCTTAGAGCCCACTTGTCGTACCTTCAGCAAGATGCAGGCATATGGACGACATTGCTTGGCAGTTCTTTGCTCGCTGCCCTGCATAACTACCTCCTCTTCGTGACTCAGAATGCGCCATCGCTTTGCCATCTCAACGACGACGCTTGGGCTGAACTCCTCCCGACCAAACCAGCGAGGAGACATGATTGTCACTATGGATGATCATGTTTCCGCACTAAAAGGGATAGTAAAGGTATACTGGTCGCTGTGAGAATAACAGGCTGGGTTTTATGGTTTGTAGTCGTCATCATTACATGCCCAGGCGCGAACTACAGGGAAGAACAAGCGAAACAGCAAAATGCAAGCAATACGAAGAAAACGAATGGAGCAATAGAGTCGTTGTATTGACTATATATAGCACGCAGCGAAACGAGCGCGATGAGGTGCTTTGTTGTGGCGGGCTGAGCGCCAACCATGTGACCAAGCTTAAACGACTTGTCTCAACATTACATTGTATGTCGCCACTTGAAGCTGTGTGGACCACGAGTGATATTCAAGTCTTCTGTATAGGTTGATCCTGTTAATAATGTGCCTCGTGGCTCAACGTGTGGCTTCATGAGCAGCGCAATGAGGGATCGGCGCGCTAAGCCCCGCCTCCGCCCTCTCTCCAGCCCGAAAGAGTAAACGACAAGGCTGACAGGCGCTTCACGAGAGAATATGAAGGCCCGCCTCCCACTCCACTTCTTTGATTCAAATACACTGCTAGAATGGCAGGTTCCATCCAGAACATAGTGGCAACTCCGCTACATGCTGTTGCCGAGTCGAACATTGCTCTTGCCCATGTGAACTTTGATTTCTCACTGGTCAAAGTCGAGGCGCCTGCCGAACTTCAACCCGTGGGAAGACAGCTTTCTCAAGCCCGGCGACAGTCTGCGGAAGACGGTTCATTTCACATTCTGGCTCGGCGCCTAGGTGTGCTATTTGATGATGTTCTGCCGGAGGTACCACTATTATTGGAGGCGTATGGGACACGTGCTAGTGAAATAGCCCAAGAGACTTCCCAGAAATTACACCAACCGAGAAACATCGTGGATGGATTCTTTGGAACCCATCTAGGCATTGATAGCACGACAATATGGGCTAGTGCAACTAGTGGCAGGTCGGTGCTTCGCATTCATCTTCTCGCATGTTTTTTGGCCCGCATCTGGACTCATCAGGAAGCAACGGGGGTTTGGAAGGATATTGTAGAACATCGCCAGGCAATGATTAGAAGACAAGCTCAATCATCTGAAATTATGGATAACTACTTGGCGCAACTAGCTGCCGCCCATGAAATCGATGAAGCGCTATTAGCAAGCTGGGATTCCAGTGCTCGAGCCTGGTAACAAATCGCAGACCAAGCGAAGAAGAAAGAGCAGATCCAGGTGCAGTTAATTGTCAACAACCGTTCAGTGGCAGTAAAGGACCAAGAAAATTCCGATGACCAGCCATCTCCAAAGCCAAACAGCTATGACAGTGTTATGTCTAACTTTAACCGCGCCTTGACTGCGATGGAAAGCTTGATCAAGGGGGAGCCACAAAGAATAACAGACGCGGGAATCATGCTCGGCTTAACCTCGTGGCATCTCTATCCGGATTTGGTAGTACTTACATCAAGTACAAAGGAGATATCCCAGAAAGATCGACTGGTGAAGGAAGGCGGAATCGTCACTATTGCAATCGCCCCTGAAACTGGCCCGCGTGCAGATGGAGTATATTGGTCTTTGCCACTGGCGAGTCTTCGTTACTACGGCACTGTTAGACGAGAACGATCGACTATGCATGACTCCAGAATCTCAGTGGAGCAACTACAGGCCTTAGCACTTGGTGCTTCTTTGGGCTCCTATGACAATGCAGTTTCTGCTGCAAAATTCATAGGGTCACTCTGGAGGCTTTTTCATTATATATACCAACTCAAATTGCATCAGATTGCCGAGAAACCACTGGAGCTTCCCGAGGACTTATCACGGTATAGTGTGGTTGACCTTATCGACGATCGGGAGTCGCTTGAGTCAATCATGAAACTGCTACAACTGATGTTCCCCCTCAGAGATGGCATTGAATTGCTGCTCTCGGATGATTCTGGAGAGAGACAGATCGCAATGCAACTCTTGCGATACGGCACCAACTATGGAAGATCCTGGCTTGGAAACGATGCAAGCTCATTGTCGGTGTTCCTTTGTCTAACCAATCTGCAAGCCCTGCTCGGAATGATTCGATACTCTGGTGGACGAATCAATATTCTTCGCACGCTATGCTCCAAGTATCAGCTCAAACCGTCTGAATATGTGATTCGCTTCCGAACTCGGCACAACTCGTGGGCATTCTCGCCTATATTACACAACCATCCAGTAGGTGTTCATGGTGGCATGAAAAGGAAGCGAGATGAATATGAGACATCAGATGCAGACATTATTGAGTGCGTCGAAGTCCCACCAGGAGAGGACTGGATTTGCATTGCTACGCCAGCGACATCGAGGGAACATGCTGTTCCAACCAGCGCACCTGGTGCCTTCGAGGACATATTTGCAGAGCTTATGGAAGATAGTCCGCAGACCAGAGAATCTGTTCTATTTGACTTTGTGTTTGGGGATCATAACCTCGCAGCCGTTTACAGAAGGCGAACCATCCAGTCACCACCCAGTAATAAGCCACTTCCGAACACAGTTCCACTGTCAATGGTCCAAGATCTGCTTGATAGAAATGCTTTGATGCCCGAGAAAGTGGCCGAATATATATTGGACCGGTTCGGGTCGACACAAGCTCTTCATGAGAACTCACTTCTCGCTCTTGGACGGGTAATAGACTACTACAAACACTACTTGCCTCAGGCTACGGTATCTATGAGCGTCATAAAGAGCCCTATGACCTCGTGGAAATGGGTCCCATCATTGTTGCACCCGCTTGATCTATCAGCCTCTCTCGCCACGCAGCAAGCTCGCGAAGGATCTATTCCTAGCTCCGTTTATTTAAGTCTACTATCTCGAGAACATGCATTTGCAGCTATCCTCCAGTTTGAGTCCGGTACAATCAGTCTGGATACCCCAGACCTTGAAGCGGTGTTTGCAATTTCCAGTGGCAACTCCCTTTTCATTGCCAAGCAACTACTATACGATCCTACTCCAGCAGATAGATTCGCGCCCTATGCCGTTTCTCATGCCATCGGAAACGTGGGGAAGCCGGGCATTGCTCTTCTTGTTTCCCCGCCCGAACTGGAGATACGAGAACACACGCTTGAGCGGTGGCGCCTTGTCAACCATCATCCATTTGATGGAAACCCAGTGGGTGGAAGGTTTGACGGTACATCGTTGCATTTGTCATTTACTGGATGGGATGGGCCTGTGAGCTTGGATTCTACCAGCTACAGAACCATGGAAGCCTACTATCTTCAAACAACCATCTCCGTCAATGATGGCGGGGAGTGGGTGGGAGATGTGGATATTCTCAAAGGACTGACTGATGTTCAGTTCCCAGCGTATCCTTCTTTCTCAAGAGGATTATGCAATCACGATTCTAGCTTCCAGACAGCCCTATTAAAATCGGCTGGAATGGTATCTATCGATTGTTGGGAGGAGATTCTAGATCCCCCTGAAGGTGTTCTCGTGCTCCGTTCGACACCGGTAACGTCTAATGATTCTAGAAATTGGCAATGGATGGTTCGATTAGCTGCAATAAGCATGGCATCTTCCAAGGGATACAAATGCTTCTGTTTGCCTCTAGATAGAGACATTTGCTGGACCTGTATTGTTGGACAGATAGGTACCGACGGAGGAAAGCAACTTGTCGTGTGCTAAGTATGAATCAGTACTCTGCGATCTTGCTATCAATTTTGGAGTTCAATGGAATGAGCTCAACACCTTTCCGGCATGACCGCTAGTTATCAAGGGTAGTCGTAGACCCTAACGGCCTCGTGTTATTTGCTATTATCGAACAATGGCCAAATGAATAAGTCATATTAACCAATATGTAGTACATTTACAGGAGATGTGCGACACTGGTCAATGGAAGTGCATTATCGAATGAGCACAAGCAACTCAACATGGTAATGAAACATATCAATCAGACTCTGCTTATAGACAAGTGTGGAGAACTTCGGACAGTCCTGTGTCAAACATCAAGAACGGCAAACCAGCAAACACCATACAAACGATGCTGAAAAAGATGCGTATAATAGCCCAAGTAATACAAATAACAACACCAAAAGCCAATGAATTGTCGAAAAGAATACCAGAGTGACGAACTTAATTCGCTGGCTCCCGGAACCAGACACCACTTATTCAACCGATCGCTCGACCAATTCATGACTCGATATCATAGAATGCAGATCGATGTGCGGAGCAGCCAAAGCCTCTCAGCCCTATCAACCATGTCAGCATGCGGTCGCAATACAATATAGCCTAATCGCACTCACCCTTTGGAAAAGTAAGTTTATCAACCAAAATAATTACGCTCACCACTACCAACCACAACATTTTCCGGCGAATTAACCGAAAAATGAATCCAAACCGGACCTGCCACCCGTGGCGCCACCCTTACTCGCATTTCCTCCATTCGCCGAGATATCACCGGTCCGGGTAGTCTTGTTCCCATTGTTATTGTAGTGGTAGGCGGTCGCAGTATCGGTCCATGTTGTCACATTCCTACTGCTGTTGTAGTTGGTGGTCGTATTACCGCAGTTCTCCGACGTCGTGTTGCCACAGTTTGTCGAGGTGGTATTTCCGGTGTTGTTGTTCCAAGAGAAGCTGTTGTGGCTTCCACCGTAGGGGAAGCCGCCGCTCCAGGCCCATGGGTTTGGAGTGTCATATTTGCCTCGCTTCCAGCTTCTGTGACACATGATGTGCTGAGGGATCTGAGTATTGGGATTGGGATAAATCAATTTAGTGTTCAAGTAAGCAAGAAGTAGTAAGTGAGAGAGAGGGTGAGCTTTATTTGAAGAATGATCAATGCCTGCCATCCGTGTGTTTTGGCTTGATTTACAACCATATATCTCATTACATCATTGCAAAGGCCTGGCTGCACAGGTACCTGAGTGGCTACTTTGGTGGCAAGGAGCTGAGGAGTTGGGTACGAGGCGTTCAGGTAACTCCGAAGTAGGGGCGCAGATGCCGCAGGGAATTCGGCGTGCTGTATGCACAGCCACAATTGAATGTATCCTGGGAGAACAGAAATCGTACCAAATGATGCAATAGCACTTCGGGAATGAACTGCACTGCCCGGCACTTTGAGCTTGATTCGGCCCTAAATCAATTAAGTCTTAGAGCAGTACCGCAAAACACACGGACTCCTCAAGTATAGTGCAATTGACGAATTAGGACAATGGCCGTGTATCTTTAACTGACAGTTCCGTTGCTCTTTTTCGGATACACACTTTTTCTCTACGGCAAGTCTGATGAAGCCAAGGCACATCGTAGCAAAGGCGAACTGGTCCCCATTGACAAGGCTGTGCTGGCTAGCCGCATATTTCGAGTAATGCCCTGTTGATCCCTACCAAATGGGCAAAAGGACCATTCAGCTAATATGCGTCTATATGTGGGCTACGACAGATTAAGGCTTGGGTAGTGTTGCATGTCATAACACCAATATGGCGGTGGAAGTGGATCGGATATGTCTGTCCGACACGCCGATCGCTGGGACGATTGGACTACTCCTATTCCACGGCCACCCCGAAGACACGTCCTAAACATGCATACGCTAACCATTGCTGCTCGCAAGCTGTCCAACAATGCCCGCGATCTTTCACTATGTTAGGACAAGCTCATCGATCTGGCCAGATATACCCCGCGGAGAAGGGTATAAAAATATGAATTGAATTGAATTGAGTTGACACCCCGCGGAGAAAGATGACAAGATAGAAGAACAAAAAATAACATATACTAGTTTGGCGATTGCCTCTTCACTTCGGTCGCGCTTCCATTTATCTAGTAGCCCTTGAGCCACATCGAGTCGAGCCACACAGTTTCATTATCCGCTGGCTCTCTAGACTAACTCGCTCTTTTATCTCTCCTACTTTGCGTACTTCGCTTAGGCAATCAGAATGCCAATTCAGACCGGGTAATTCGCCAGAGGTTTCCATTATGCGCAGACTTCGGACAATGTCAAGGGTGAAGATGATGGAACGCTTGAACTCTGAGCACCCTCACCAGTCAAGGAACCGTGTGGCGAAGCGTGAAAAACACGGGATTCGTATAGCTGCATCTATCTCTGATCCAGGTTCTGGTGGTTATGACAAAATCACATATTGAATATTGTGAAGTAAATTAGTGAGAGTGCGACAAAAGCTAGAGACTAGTGCATTGTATCATAGGCCACAATGTTAGCGTGTGGGGGATTTCATAGTCTAAAGGAACCAACATGGAGCCTTGTTCCTGTCGTTCAACAAGTGGCATGTAGTTAGGGTCATGCATAGACTTTCGTTTCGAACGCAAGATTCAGCAGTATAGAACGCTGAGGCGAACCAGGCTCGGCTGGTTTACAGCGAGACAGTTGCAAAATTTGCAATGAGCAGACCCCTCATGGCTGCCTGACTTATGTACAGCGGTAAATCCAGAGACTTGCAGTGAATGCAACCCAGAACCAATAAACGTATGCAATAATTACAAATATAGCATATTTGTGCAGGTAGCCGCTAGATCCAGTGACAAATGATGTGACAGGTGCTAGCCGGGACTCAGCTGATTCTCAACTCCTGCGTCTGCGGCAGAACAGACAGTCTCACCCCATCCTCAAAACGCGACCTCCTATCAGATGTCGTCATCAACATCGGGGAGCTGCTAACCCCGAGGGTGATTGCAATGTCCCCGAGTAAATTGAAGTGTTACTTTGACGGGTGATCGTTACTGTACGTGTGGCTAAGCTGACACCTCCTGGTCCTCCTTCACTTTTCAGACAGGATTTACTCGCTTCCGTCATGTCCCCTCCCAAATTCCCCTGGGCAAAAGCTGAATCGCGCATAAGCATAGGCCTCCCCGCTCGAAACTAAATTAAGAAATGTGTGGTTCAGTGTTAAAAAAAATGGAATATTAAAGTTGGCAACTCTCCCAACATGTGTCAGGGCTGACCTTCTCTCCATTATGGCCTTCCCCGTTTTTCACCAGTTCACATACCACGACACGGACTTATCGTTACGCTTCCACTCCTTCCACTGCTTGTCTGAACTCTTAAATTATGAACTACCGTATGAAAAAGAAGTTTGGAAAGCATCGCTTCAGGAAATGTAAAGCACGAGCAAAACATGGTGGCAGGTGCAAGAAGCTCGCCACGAGCTCCGGTTCCTATTGCCAACATCACAAACACCTTTTGCTGAAAAGTGATGGACATCTCCCACCACGCTTGGTAACTGACAGACTGCAACAGTCTGCCAATGGGTTGGGCACTGGAAGCTCTCTCATAATGGTGCATAATAGAGCACCGGATGGAATGGATATTTCTGGCGATGCCGTTGCGGTCATTCCCATCGAAAAGTCATCTCAAGATGACGCGCCAGTACGGGGCACACCAGAGTTGACCTCCGGACCATCGGATACCTCGCTTGGGGACATATCCCAAGGGCAAGACTTAATAACCGAGGAAGCTAACGGCAACGTGGAATCTGGCGGACACTCTGAGGATCGAGATGATGCCGCCAAAGTATCATACCCCCCAGGGAAGCCTGACTCAACCCCCACAACCGACTTCTCGGAACCAAAGTCTGTACCAGGGAGTAACATCAACCCTGTTTTCAACTCGACCATTACAGAGAACAGCGGGAACACAACAAACACGAATTACGGCAATACTGTGAACAAAAATTGTGGAAACACCACGACGAACAATCGTACCTCACACAATATCCGTGTGCAGCGCATGGTACGTATACTGTCAACTGGCAATCACCATTTATCAAAGTTACTAGTGTTGACGTCGCGCCCAGATGGCTCGCGAATACCATACTGTCATCACAAACAACTACTCCGGGTTTTCGCTGGATAAGGAAACCATCAAGACGCTGGTGCAAACGGCTGCAGCTGAAATGCCGAACATCACGCAACGATACCATGTGCCTGCTGGCAATGAAAAAGCCATGGTAGAACTGGCATTATTCGATATGGTCATTGTCTGTGGTGCGTTGTTGCAGATGGAGATTGATATATGTCCTCCGTTAAACTAACATTCATTTTGCATATTCTAGATAACAGTAACTCCATGTGGATATACTCGGATGCCATGAAGAAGACGTTACGGCATCTTGTGACAGTCTCTTCCCTTCTTTTACCAAAGGGTATCACAATCCGATTTCTCAACACCAACAACGACGGAAAGGATCTGTACGAGAATATCACTGAGGGCTATGAAGTGGACAAGATATTCCAGGATGCCACATTCCTTGGTATTAAACGGCTCTGGAACGGTCCAGAGCTGGGGGATATTGTCAATCAAGATATTATCCACCCAATGATCATCAGAAAGGCCCGTGCAGGGGAGCTTAAACGGCCCGTGATTACTATTATGCTGACTGACGCGGACGTTAGTAATCCCGAACACTGAAATTATTCGAAGAGTTTATGGAATTTGAAGCTGACAAAATCCGGATTGAATAAAAATAGATACCTCCCCAAGGTCGGGAAACACTCAAATCAGGCATCCGCTCCTGTAAGAATGCACCTGACTTGGAGAAGTACGGTGACAAAGCAGCGCTCTTTGTCCTCTCTCGAGTGGGCAATAACAAACGAGGGAAGGAATTTGTCAGTCATCTGGAAAAGGACAGTTCAATCAATGATATGCTACACTGTTCTCCGGATAGTTTGGATAAGTGGTTGGCAGACTGTCAGAAGATTGGCAATGAAAACAAGTATACAGGCAAGGTGAGTACATCTGCACCATTTCAAGCCTTCTATGCGTCAGTACTAACTGTGAACAGCTCATTGAGCTTTTTCTTACTGCATTGGACCGCAATGGAGCTGCCTGACTCAAACCCCGTTTACCAAATTGATACTACGAGCCGACACTGATACGGTTGTAAATCTTATCTCGGACAGTTTTCCTGGATCCTTCAGGTGTGTATAACACTCTTCTTTCCAAGAATCGAAGGTTCTCAGTACCATCTACCAAGTATGGTATTTAAGTTTATCTGAACCGCGATTACAAAGCAATGGAATGAAGCGGGAGAAATGGAAGCATAGTGAGATTGTAGTGAGAGTGTTGTAAGAGACAAGTGAATCAATAATACATAGCAATGTACGGATATTAATACTGCCGATGAACCGAACCTTCCACATTAGGATGGCCAAAGATACATTCATATCTTTCACGTCTAAACCTGATATTCTTCTGAGGATAAAGACCAACCCCAATACCTCAACTTATCTCGCTCTCTCCACCATACCCTGCAACATCGCCACATCCATCGTATACAAATCCGACCCATCATCAGCCAAAAACACCGAAGGTCCTCTGCTCACCATCAAAAGCTCCGTTTCGTGCTCAAACGGAAGAGGATCATGCACGGCTCCCTTGCTTTCCGAGACGTAATCCCCCTGAACAAATGCGCCAGTCTGAGGGTGGGCACCGCTTCCTTTGAGAACGTAAATCTCCGCACTTTCAACATGTCGATGGCGAGGAAGGAGACCGCCGGGTTCGGCGCGGACCATGATTGTGTATTCTCCGGTCTCTGGGACTAGCTTGACGATCTTGATAAATACACCCGGGGCAAGAGGAAGCCATTGCAAGCTGTCGCAGTGGACTGTGAACCCTGCGTCGTGCTCTGAGTGCATATTGGGCTGTTGTAGGGTGGTGATGATGCCTTGCGTCGGCTTTGGGATTGTTTAGCTGCTTGTATGTGAGGATTGGGGAGTATTGAATGCGTACTTGAAGGTTTTAAATGGAAGTATTGTGTCTAGGTATTCTTCAAATTCTTTTTGTTAATTACCTTAAGAATGTGAGATATAGATTTGGGACGATGGACAAGGTAAAGTGGAGCTAAACTTAATATAGAATAGCCGACTATCCGAGCCACCGGAATCCCGAACGAAAACAGAAACACTCCGAGCGCCAGTCGAGACCGTCCGCTGTGATCCCGGCTGACTGATTCCGCCCCGCCCCCCTACCCCCGCAAAAAAAGAAGAAATGATAACATTCGTTCATATTTCAAAAGGGTCCATACCACTGCTAAGCCAACCCGCTGGAATCTGGCTATTGAAAAGCTGCCACATCAGCCAGTCGGCCGAGGCATCCAACTCCGAGTTCGGTATCGGTTCATCACTTAGCCCGAAATTGCTATCGAAGGAGGCGCTCGGAGGAATGCCATCCGTAGTGACAGGTGCCATTGCTTGATTCGGGGCGGATGCACGGAGGTTTGATGATATATTTTCTGGACCAGAACCCGCCTCTTGGAACAGCGGCTCGCAGAGATCTTCCAGCGACTGGAGAAGGTTTAAAAGTTTTCCAAGATGTGGATCTTGCTTGAACTGTGACAAACTCTGCGTTATTTGTTGAAGCAATTTGAAATCGCCATGATCCAAAGTTCCGATGATGTTGCAGATGACCACGAAGAAGGCGCTTAGTGGGTAGAAAAACAAAGTCCTGTTTAGTAGTCAACAAATGAAATGGATACGTCCAGGAGTATCAGCGAACCATGTCAGAAATGATGGATATGGCTCTTCAAACCCCGGCATTTCCTCCGCATGCTGCTGGATAAAGTGAAATGCTCCAAGTGACTGTCGGGCATGTACGAGACATTCCCTGTGTATTACTGGACTAAACGAGCTTTTCAGGCGTGTTCTGTCGATCTCGACGAAAATCGCGTAGTAGCAGAAGTCGACCGCAACCCAATCATATTGTACCATTTTCGGGAGGGATGCGCGATTCTAAATGAAGCGTTGTTAGGGGTAGAAGCAACTATATGTGGTCCTGGTACACGTACCGACGGCATTTGTCGAAGAATGCTCTGCATCCTGGACTCAAGGAGCTGACAAGTCTCCAAAGCCTGGCTATTCGAAGCATTCTTCGGGTCGGAGGATACTGCATGTAATTTCCCCTGAACCTGTGCGAGGTCAAGTAGGATACGCAAAAGCGTATCATATGGCGAACATGGGTCTAGGACAATGAGATCCGTCGGGGATACCTCGAGATCAGGCAATGACGGAGGGCGACTGAGGAGGGAACTTAACGTCCGATCAAGATAGTAGCACCAGTATACCGCACTATATACCTCTATCTCCGAGTCTGAGCGTGCTGGTACCCTGCGGATCTTGTGGTAGTTAAGGGATGCAATCTGTCGGGCAGCATAAGAGGTAAGGACCCAACATTGGTTCAGCCTCCCCAGGTGCTGCATAAGCAATGCCTACAGACACGATGTCAATAAGGCAGTCTTCGCCAGAGATGACTGCGACTCAGGGACTTACACTTGAGAGTAGAGCTTGTATGGACGAGATGTCTGGCTGTTTGAGTATGCTCAGGTTCCCAATGCTCCGAATTGTGGCTGCGATGTAAGTCGACCTAGATTGGGACAACTGTGTTTTCAGGAGCGGGCTGCGCACGGTTCGTGACACCTGATATATATGAAATATTGCTTTCACATATATGCAAATGCTATACTGATGGAGGAGTTGACCTTGTAGCCGAGGTTCACTTCGTAACAAGGCTGTAGCCATTTCTTCATATGTTTTGCGCGAGATGTGATCCGGCCACTGAATGCACATCGATTCGGGCGGCCCTAATTTCATCAACCATGACCAAGACATAACAATGCAAGAATTTCATACCTTGTAGGAGCATAAACAACAGCTCTCGAGGGGGTGCATCCGGAACCGAAAGGGCGGGATCGTTAGGCTGAAACTCTTCCATGATTTCGTCCGAATGTTGAGGCTCACTCTCTGCAATTTGATTCACGAGTTGGAGAGCAGAGCGAAGTATGGATTGTCTCCCGCGGTTGACATGCCTTGAGTCATTTAATTCTAGTTGGATTATGTTTTTTGCCTGTATTGCATGATAATTGGGGCCCTCGACGCTGGGTGTCGAGTGCGTAGGCGTGGTTAAGGATCGCTCCCTTGAGTCCAGAGCTTGGTCATTAGGCTGGCTGAGCTCTATAGCGGTACTTCTATTCACATTTCTTTCCGCTGCCCTACGGCCTGATTGCCGGTTGCTTCTGTAGTTGTTCAGCGCACCGAACCCAGAAAGGCGACTCTGACAAGCTCTCGCACTTTACCTTTGTGTCTGTGACGGCTGTTTTTCAAACGTTACTATATTTTCTTGGGGCCTTAAGGTGCTGCCGTTCATTATCAGTTACTTTATATGTATAGATTACTCTTCAGCATGACACGAATGACAGCAAACCTTTGGTTTCTCTTCTTCGCTGGCCTTCCGCGCCGCCGGCGTTCGCATTCCACACCGGCATCTGCGCAATTGGCACAGTGCGCTCGACGATCACACTTTATCTATTACATTGTATTGTTGTCAGAATCAATATGTGGTTTAAGCCTGGTTATGGTATTGCAACCTTCTTCGCATGACATAGGTCACACTGTTTGCTCTGATTAGCGTCTACAGCTTTCCCTGAAAATTCCGGCCTAAGGGAATGAGCAGAACATACCGCGGGCAGAATATCCCCAGTGACTGTGAAATCTTCCGGCATTGGCAGCAAGCTTTATCGAAAGTTCTGATGTTTTCACGACCCACTGCAAATATCTCTGACGGGAAGCTATAGTTGCAAGGTACGCTGAGTGTCAAGCGTGCGGAGCGGGAAGGGAAGGGAAAATCAACCACCCGGCTGGCTTGCTGACTGAGCATTCCAATGGCAACCACCAAAAAGGCAACTCCTGGCCACATGCCTATATCATAAGAGTTCACCTTTTTTCAATCCAACTACTAACAAGTACATAATGCTAAGCAAATTTGAAAGCTGTTTTGAGCTGTTACTTCTTCCAACATGGTAACAAGATGTTTCAATGCCACGTTTCATTCCATACTGTCTAGTTGCGCAATAATCTAAGCTCTGGTCTATTCTATCTGGACATATATTGCTAATAATACATAGGGGAAAATGATCCGCGCTCCCAGACTACCAGGGGACGTCCTGGCCTTTATAGGCTTCCCACCCTGGGACATGAATATTCTTAAACCGGCCATTGTCCACACGGTCTGCGGACATAGCAATGTTCAAGACCGCCTCTGCACCTTGAGGCACAGTCAGGTCGGCATGCTTCCCACCCATGTCACTTTGGAGCCACTGATAAGTGTCGTTAGATGCTCTGATATTAACTTTCCAGTAGATCGGGAAGTGAGAACTTACTCCAGGGCTGACTGCGAGGAAAATAAATCCTTCTTCTTGGTATGACAGCGCATACTGGACCGTTAAGGCGTTTAGTGCTGCTTTGCTGATCTTGTATGCCGGGCAAGGAGCGTACGATACTTCGCGTGCATTGGTCATCGAGCCATATGCACTCGAACTGTGGTTGAAAGCTGTAAGTACCTGGTCGAGGATATACATATGTCATTGCATTTGAGGCTTACATATTGATGATCTTCTTGACCTTGCTGTTCTGCATCAAGGGAAGATAGTGGCGAAGGACGTTATGTGTTCCAGTTACATTCACTGACAACTGGTAGTCAAGGTCGGACCTATTAGTTTGAGGTCAGTCTCAGTGATGCTCCCAAAGAAATGGATCCGCTAGGCTACTTACATTGACGCTAGTTTTCCATGTGTCTCACTATGAACTCCAGCGCAATTGATCAACATGTCCAGACTGTTTTCGTTTAATGCTGATCTGACTTGCTCGGCTGATTCAGCGATTCTTGACTCCTCGGAAATATCCAAAGCGACGAAGACAATGCATCCATTGGACTGAGCGATAAGTTCCGTAAGCTTCGGGCTGCATTTCCGCGCCGTTGCAATTACCAACCCTCCTTCGATGCAGGCACGGGCAGCTAGCTGCCTCACTAACTCTAAGCCTAAGCCGCGGGAACTGCCAGTAACGAGAAAGTTCGACATCTTGGGAGGTAGATTCTGTGAGACGTTTGATCGGTGAAACGTACTCTAAGAAGTGCAAGGCATCAAACTATATCGCAGATTTCAAGGAAATAAGTATGTTCGTACAGCGAAGTGTTTCGCCCCCTCGCCTTGGGGGATTTTCTCCGTCGCCAATGGTCCGGCCTTCCGAACTGGAAGGGTAATTGGTAACTGATCTGCAGGCCCACTTTCCCGATGGAGTCGGTCTTCCCCTCACAGATGTGCCATATTCGACAATAACGTCGAACCACCGCGGTTTGGCCGAACAAGCCTGTTATTGCAAGACCTGAACTGTAGAATCAGACGAAAAGTACAGGCCGGTCCAGAAGGTGAATGCAGATCTTCAGCGCTCTAGTATGACGCAAATTCAGGGAACAATGTTCTTTCGGCCGCGGACCTACCACAGATATATAACCGCCACAGCGGGGTACATATTGCATACTACAGAGATTCATTTCGCAGAAATTCAACGATTCACCAATTGATTGAAACCCAACACCCCCTCATTATGGCCGAACCATGCACCGTGGAGGATCATCTCAAGATGCTGGAATCATTTCTGAGTCCAGGCGAAATAATTCGTCCTACTACCCCAGATTACCAATCGAAAGTTGAGACCTGGGCTGCCCAAAAACAACTGAACCCTCACATTGTTCTTCGACCCACAACTGTTGACTCTTTGAGCAAGGCAATTGCCTACCTTTACTCCACAAATCTGGACTTTGCTATATACGGCCATGGGTTCATGTCCGCATCCGCAAGCGATGTGTTGGTGAATATGTCGGCGTTCAATGGCTTTCACCTTGATAGAAATTCGGAACTCGCTACGGTCGGAGCTGGACAGACATGGTCAGATGTCTATCGGAAGCTGAATGAAGTCGCACCCGAATATGGAAGTAAGGATGTTTCCTCCCATCTTCCAGATCACGTATTTTGTGGGCGGAGACTGACACAAGATGAATAAAGTCGTGGGAGCCCGCACCCCTTGTGTGGGCGTTGCAGGCACTACCATCAGCGGTGGCTTTTCATGGCTTTCTAGAGAGTACGGGTGTATCTCAGACCCAGCGAATATGCTGGATGCAAAAGTCGTAAAGTATGATGGCTCGGTTGTTTGGGCATCCTCGGAGCCGGATCTTTTGTGGGCCTTACGTGGCGGCGGAGGTGGCTTTGGCGGTAGGCGATACGAAACCTTTTGTATTTGGAATGAATAGGTACTAACGTGCAAACTGTAGTCGTCGTTGAGGTTCTGCTGCGAGTGTTCCCTTACCCGCAGAATATTTGGGCTGGCCCAATTCTGATTCCGCGGGAGCAGCTCGAGGTGACAGCAGACGAAATTGCAAAATTTGTTTCTCGACCTCTTGACCCAAAGATCTCCATGTTTTTATACGTCGTGAAGAAGCGGCTGCTAAAGTCAATTGGGGCGGACTCAGATATGTTGGTACTTCATGCTTTTGATGCCTGCGGAGAAGCGCATGGTCGGGTCAACTTCCAGTGGGCCCTAAACATCCCCGGAGCTATTGACCAAACTAAGGTCACTACCTTTGCTGGTGTTGCCGATTTACAGGGTAAGGCCACATCCTCGCAAGTGCTGGTAAATATATGCTCATCATTACACAAGACAAGGTGCATATTGCCAAAGGCACCATGAAGCAGTTCTGGTCGCCGTTGCTTCTACGAGAACTTTCCAAGGATACCATAATCAACGCTGTTCAGTGGTCTGAAGATATCGGAAAACTGGACGAATCGCTCAGTGACTGCACCTATTTGATCTTTGAGTTGCTATGTTCGGTAAGTCGCAGGAACCGATAAACCCGCAGGAAGATACTTCATTCTTACATATTGAATGCTCCAGCGCGACCCTTCGGGAGGAGTAGCCAGCTGCGCCTGGCCACGACCTCAAGGGGTCAAGCATATCTTGCTTATGGGTCCCGGATGTCCAGCTGACGCCGGACGTGACCACGAAGATCTGGTACGGGATCTTGCTATCAAGGCAGGCTCCAGGGTCTTGGGAGAAAACGCAGATCTGAATTACCTTCCTAATGGGTATGAAAAGTTCTATGACGCGGAAAAGGTAAGTCTGAAGACACAATCATCATCTGACCTGCTGCTTATTTGGGAACTAGATTTGGGGTCCTCATTTCGCTCAGTTGCAAAATTTGAGAAGAAGATATGACCCGCTGGCCAGATTTAACGGGGCAGTTGCTCCCTCTCATACATAATTCATTAGTCCAGTACGTTGTTGGGCGCATATGACGATAAAAGGCGAACGGAAAAGGAAACCAGAAAAGAAAGAGAAAACAAAGGCCCCAGGATTCGCTTGGGCAACAAAAGCTGATGGCATGGCGTGATTTTACTAGTCTGCAGTAAGTCTTTACTCAGGATAATCGGATTAAGTAGTTAGTCACTCGCCTGGGCCTCCAGTATGGATACACCTTTCATTGCGATATCGGGACCCCGATAGTTTAGCACAAGCATTAGCTAGGTTAACATAACCCAATGCTTAGTCATGCGCATAAAAATACCCGGCATTAGTATGCACAGCAGACCCTGCAGATCAGTGGGTCTCAGACAGCCCCCATCTCATCTTAGGCGGTCATGCATGACAACGGGATTGACTTCTGACCGGCCCCACACTGAAAGTTGAACGCCCGTGGGGCGTAATGTAACACTAGCGTATACAAATGCGCCCGCACGCAACCTCTAGCTTAAATTAACAACATTTTATAAATCAAGACACTGATTGCAGAAGATAATGTATCTGATGTATGCGATGGATGACGAACAAACCATCTCCTCTCTATAAACACTACAATTGCGCACAACCCCAACAGCTTGGATGCGTGCTGCTATAAAGGAGAAAAGTGTCTACTCCCTTGCGTTTCCGGCAAAGACGCAGTGACATTTGGGTGGAATCGCTGTTCCATGAGAGAGCGACAGGTACGAGAGAGTTGCTAGTGCCAGTGTCTCTGAAGTATGTAAAGCTCCCTTCTGGGCTCAAGGGGGTGGCAGTACTTCAAGCGTGATCGCGTTACTGAAGGTTCTGGGCATTAAACTCCGTGTGCAGTACCAGTTGAGGCGCGATTTTACGTGTGAAGCAACGAAACAGCAAAAATGCAGACAAAACGAACGCAAAGATGCAGCAAAAGAGTGGTTGTATTGGCTATCTAGGTGCGCGCAGCGAAACAACGCGAAATGATGCTTTGCGTGGGCGGCCCGCGCGCCAAGCACGTGACCAAGCCTACATGAATGCTTCCACAGATAGTATATAACAACACATTCTAGTCAAACAAATATGTCCATCTCCTTCGCAAGATAAGCCGACCTGTCATTTTCGGCCAGCAGTATAGCGCTTACTCATTCCTAGTATATCCCCCACAGCACCGGCTCACTCTTTACATTACCATTGCAATCCATGTTTCCCTTTGCGCCGATCAGCCCATCCCTAGCAAATTTGTCGATAGCATCGTTGATAATATCAATGACATCCTGCCCGCCGACCTTGAAATTGACATTTCCATTGGTTTTAGTAGCCTCGACGCCAAAGTGACAGGATGCGTAACTGGCAATCTCGCGCTGGTTATGGCCGACAACCTGGGTCGTCCAGCTAGTGGACGCATCGCCCTCAATGTTCTTGATGATCTGGCGGCAGTCTTCTACCTTTGGTGATGCATCGCGAGTTTGGTCCACAAAGGTTGACTCACCGCACTCATCTTTACCAGGCGGGATATCGCAGGGCCAGTTCGGGCTTGAGTCCTTGTCGGCCGTGTCCCAGGATTGAAAGGCGCGGGCGGGGCTACAAACAGGAATCCGCATGAAGCCGGGAGTTGTAACATCCACGTCTATCAGATCGGACATGGTGCCGTGGTTCGTTGGATCTGCTATGTTAGCGCCGTTCTCCCTCATGTTAGCTATCCAGGTCCGGACAGAGCCCTTGACTAGCTCGTTGGTCGTGATGCCGTAGTAGCTATTGTCGCCGGAGATGTATTCGATTCCATTGGGAGCAGAGAATTTGTTGTCTTTGCAGACCGTTTGACAGGGGCCGGAATCGTTGATGATTTTGCAAGTACAGTCAGTCGCATCGCCATCCGGATATGCGAGGTAGTATTGCCGATTGTCAACGCAGACAGCCGTGGCATCAATGGTGTCGTCGTCCAAGTACTCGCTGATGTCCGGGTCATCGTCGCAAGACTGGCCTGAATCAATGATAAAAGTATAAGATCCAGCTTGGCGCCACAATGCGGGCAATGCAAAGCCGACGACGCATTTATTAATATTGGCAAGCAGCTCATTTTGGGTATTTCCAGTATCAGGGGGGTCAGTATCCCTCTTACCCTCGATGAGCTTGCCATCTGATATGAGTTCCCAGAGGGTATCAATGCTCGTGTCGTTTCCACCGAAGAGGTCATCCAACGCTAGCGATGTGACATTAGACCAGCCCCACACCACTTGCCCTAGGTAGGCAGAAAATTCATCTTGTCCCTCCGGCGACCATTTGGGCTTACTAGCCGGAGGTAGTACATCCTTGGCGGTAGTTGTACCTTGTCCAAGGAGGGTCATGGTTGTGTCCTTTGTATTGTCCAGGGCGCTGCCAGAAAACCAAGCGTTGTCCTTAAGCATTGTGTTGAACAGCGGCCCTGCAGTGCCCAGGGCGCCAAGAGTGATCATGTCAATAAGGATATTGAGCCAGGTGGTATCTTCTTCTGGTGGGATAGGCGCAAATTTGTTTTCCATATCATCCAGTGCTGTACCGACAAGGGTAAGAGAGTGGAATAAGCCAGTATAATATTCCTTGTACATCTCGTGAATTTGGGCCATTGAGTACAGGATGAGAAAGGCTGCGGGGCCAGAGTGGTCTCCATTTGCAGCGTCTTCGCAACCAATGGAATTGCAGCTCGAGGACTTTATATTATCGCAGGCCTGAGCCTTGAAATAGGTGGTACTCTCAACAGATTCCATGAAAGTCATATGGCGCGGGCGATCGGTGTCCTTCCAGATTCGGATAATGTCACGCCACGCTGTATCTGTGTCCATGTTCTTCCACCGCTCTGAGGGTGTGAAGTCGAATAGGTTTGCAACATTATCGTTACTGCAGTTATACGAGGTCCAGTTTCCGGTACGCGTTTGGTCAGTCTTAGGGTCCTCCCCTGCTTTGGCAAGCTGGATGAAGTTGGCCCAGCTTGTCGCCGGCTTGGGAACATCATGATAGGTTTGCAGGTCGCTGGCCCAGTCAGAGGTTCCACCCAAGCCCCAAGCGCTATACAGGGTGGTGCGGGCCCTTTTTGTGGCGGTGCTCATGTAGCCGACCCATTCATCCTTATCGTAAATGAGAATGTCGCTATTGCTGGTCGTGTCGACATAGCTTTTGACGACCCGAGAGGAATCTTTCATGATATTATCAATTTCCGCGCCAGCAAGGTAACCTGCTGTATTAGTACATTCGCCCTTCTTCGCGTCAGAATTCAAGCGGTCGCCAGTGTAAAGACAGTCCGGCCCCCAGCAATTTGGGTCTGCCATCTTAAAAGAACGACCGTAGCTTGTCACACCAACAATAACCTTTGCGCCAGGGACACCTGCCTTGGTAATCATTGCCAAAGACTGTTTAGTTTCTGTCAAATTCACCTGGCTGCGCAGACAATTACCCGTATCACAGCCTTCCTGTGAGTTGCTGTTATGCGCATCCCACTGGCCGTGAAGGTCATAGGTCATATAGACAATGTAGTCGACGATCCTAGCCATCTCCTTTATGGGGAACTGCTTCAGGTACCAGTAGGATGCCGGTGCGGCAATGGAGACAGACTTTCCCGGCAAGAGATTTTTGAGACGACAAGAAATGCCAGGTAGTTGGGACCGTCTTCCTCCGTCCCAGGGTCATTTTCAGGGAGGTCAGGCGCCCCTGGATATTCCCAGTCGATATCGACACCATCAAGGTCATTGTCCTTGATAAAGTTGGCAATATTCGTCGCCATCGTTAGCCTGTTCGCCGGTTTGACACCATTACGGAAAATCTTGTATGTTTCAGGCATGGTTGAGAAGTCCCACCCACCAATCGAAAGAATTCTCTTAGCTCCTGAGAGTCTCTTGAACTCGCCAAAATTGTAGGTGGACAGTGTATCCCCTGTCTCAACCTCCCAAGAGTCGGTCAGTGTTCCGAAGCCGAAATGAAGGTGCGTGTATTGCGAGGTATCAATCTGCGAAGCATCCTGAAAGAGGCACTTCCTGCTGAGGCAGTAGCCTTCATAGTAGGCGATTTTGACATCCCCAGACCCAGATCCTTTCACAACATTCATCCCACAATTCGATATACAGCCGTAGGTTCCTGGCTCAGCCGTTCCCGGGGCCCCAGTGTTTGTATCAACACAGAAGTCCGCAGTTATGCCGCATTGGCCCCATATATTACAGCATGCGTTGAGCGGACAAGGGTTGAGATCGGCAATATTCGAGCCATTCGATGGCGGGATTGTGCCTGGCTTTTGGGGACCACACTGAGCGTTGGAGATCTCTGGGGGGAAGGGCGGAGTTCCTTCACTCAAACACATAACTGTATCTTTGAACAGAAGCTCGCAGCCATTCCAACCCCAGGTGTCCTTGTTAAAATTCTCAAGATCATCGCTGCTCAAACTGTATTCCGCAGCGAGGCTGTCGCAATTGTCATCGGCCTGGACCTGGTATGCCCTACATGAGCCGTCTTCGTTGGGCTGGGGACGAAAATCAGGAAGAATTCCATCAGAGCAGCAAACATGCTGCTTAGGCTTCAACGTGGAGCAGAAATCATTGCCGGGGTTGTACTTCGTGAAGTCAGCGCCCGAGATGCCGCATTTCACTGCCAGGTCTGCACAGCCGTTCCCAGCGTCAACCTGTACAGTTGTACACTCGCCACTCCCCCTTTTCCGAACCAGATTGCGCCCTAAGTAAGTGGAATTGGCCGCGGTAGTGTGGTTGTCATTCAGGAGCGGCGTAGTGAATTCCACCGAGCCCGCAAGCTTGACAGATCCGGGGAACGATAAGCACGTCGCATTAGCCCAAGACTTGATTGCACTTTGTATGGGAGCAAAGGTTCCATTGCTCGTCGCCATAATACCGAATACATGTGTGCTATCATAGCCTTCCTCACAGAGCTGCATAGCTAAGCTAGGGGTGGAGATGGCAAGATTGCCAAGATTGTCCTGGAAGAGCTTGAGCGCAGACTCGCCGAGCCCTTGTTTCAGCAGACCCTGGCCAATATACAACCCGATTGTAGCTTGACCAGACTGACCGTATATGATAAATGGCCTATCGGACTTGCCATGCTCTCCATCGGCATAGTGGCGCATCTGCCTAACAATTGACCGCAGCCCAGCACCCGCCAGACCGAAACCCTCCTGCCACCACCCAAGTTCAAACTGAACATCAACGGGCTTGCTAGAAGTAACATGAGTTGTAGTCGCTGGAAAAGTGGCAAAGTCCGGCCCGTATGAAGAGCAGGCCTGAATGCGGTGGGTTCTCTCCCAATCATCAACATCGTCAAACAGGGAGAAGTCATAGAAGATCGTTTCCTTGCACTTCCGGATCTGCTTGAAGCCCGAGTACACCGACCAGTTCCCCGTATTGGGCCCAGCATCACGGCAGCGCTCAGGACAAGCGGAAGCACCGCTATTGTAGCTCTGGCTGGAAAAGCTACGGAAGCCAGGGCTTGCGATAGCTGAAGGTGGCCATGCGGTCAGCACGAAGGCTGCTGCCACACCGAGCCAAGCGAGGGCCACCATGGAAAAGGAATAAAGATAGAGAGAGCCTTGATGAAAGGGAAAAAAAAAAAAAAAAGAAATAGGAAGGAAAAAGAGGAATAGATAGGAAAGAAAAGGAGATGTCTCAAGGCAAAGACCGTGTGTGAATGAAAAGAGAATTTAAGGAAAGACTGTGTGGGCTGTGCCGGAAGGAAAGAGCGTGACTGAGGTAGGAGTCGAATCATGAGAAGGAGAAAGGATATCGACAAGGAAAAGTATATACCATTTATATAAGAAACAATAACCAGGATTCCAACATCGAGCACATGCAAGTCTCTTGCTTCCAAAGCTCCGAAAGCGGATTTCACGATCATTCTCGACCGGGCGTTGCACGCGACCCCCCACGGTGTTCATCTTGCGGCAGGGACACATAGCAATCTAAGACATACCATGATTGCTGATTGGGTAAGTATCTATCTTGCAACTGTATATGAGTGGTGGCTTGTCGCGAACCGACACCTTAGTTATCCTTGGCGCAATTTCTCTGTCAGCTCGTAAGTCGAAATTGTTGGGGGTAGAGCGGCAGTATGACGGGTGGCAGTAGCGCGGGAAATTCCCCACAACTGTGGAGGGCGAACTTCCTAATCCGATATTAGCGCAGGGTAGGGCGATCCCTAGATGGACCGGAGAGAGGGAAAAGGGCGGGTAGAATATAGCCAGCTGGAAAGCAGTTAGGATCGCGAAGAATACTACCCTTGTGAGAGAGAGGAGAATAGATGTGTATGGATCAATGTTGATGAAGGATCTGTTCTGTGTCTCGCTATAGTGAAACTCCCAAGATTGACGTTTATCAATGAAAGGGGGTCCAGTAGTGTTCCAACCCACTTGAGAGGACTTGGCAGGCATGAAAGGGTCTGATATTTCCCCCTCTACCGTCAAAACTCCTATGTTCTGTAAGCTGTGGGTACTTATCTTGACCGTAAACTCTAAAGGTTGCATTAAATTTGTAGGCACGGTCCGGCGTGGAAAAGATGGGAATGATCGGTGCGCACCGGCCTCCGTGATATCAGCCCACACTAAGGCCAGGTAGCGGAGGTAGGACTCAAAATGAATGTGATTTGCAGGTAGTGGGTGTGTGGTGGAGGCCAAGACAGTAGTATAAGCTAGTGTTAAACCGTTTAGTGAAAGTAGCCTTAGAAGAGAGATCACTTGTGATTTACGTAGGTTGGATATCGCACATTGTGTTAAGAAGATACCCTTTATGTTCTATCGTTATTGAATAGTTGCGGTGAGTTTCAAGAGAATCATGTAATTTTCACCAAAGATATGCTGCTGACTATCGATTCCTTGGTGCTTTTGAAAGACGATAGGCGTAAGCACGAAGAAAGTTTATCCATGTTGGCCCGAGCTACACATCAGCAAAATATCTATTTACAAGATGGTAAGGCCCAAAGCTCCAATTACAGTTAGCATTCCACATACACCGAGTATAGCCGATTGTGTAGCCCCATTCTCCTCTTTAGGACAGTTATCAGGGGGAACCGGAAGGTAGCAGAAGCGCTGTTGCTGAGCGGCAGCCATGCTCTCGGCCGTATCCTCGTCTATCGCAATGCGACATGGGTCCGGGGTAGAGGTTGTAGGACTGGCAGTTGTGTTTTCAGTAACGACACATGTGTCCCGGTGTGCCCAGTTGAGCCACGAAGGAGAACTCATGACTGTATCGGTCACATTGATGACGATTCCGTTGGGGCTTCCGGGGCAGCTTTTATTTGCGGTAGCTGCGACAAGGTCCACCTCCTTGAGACTGGAATTGTTGATATAGAAGCCCGCCGTCCAATGGTAGTAGTGTTCAGAGACTCCATCACTATCATGGCGGTGGGTCAGCGCTTTCACATTGCAGCTTTCCCAGCTCAGCTTCCATTGAACCAACCAACGACCGGATGTGTTAAAGCTGTTGTCGAAGTAGTCGTAGACGAAGTAAGGGTCTGCGCTGCCCGACCAATTTGTCCACGAGAAATCATGGACCATAGATAATTGGTTATCAAAATTCAGCCCGTCATTGCTTTTGTAAATGTAGTAGGATAACTGGAGGTTGAGAAGCCCTGCCCTTTCCGTGTTCTGCACAGCAAAGACGAATGGGAACGACTCGGCTGGTGAGTATGAGGCATCGCTTCGAGGAAACACCAAGTCAAACTCGACCGCAGGCGAGGAAGTGATCAAGGCTCCGAGTACTATGAGCCATTTTGGTTGGAGAAAAGGCATGGCTGAGGGATTTGACGGGCCGAGCCAAAAGCGGACGTTGAGAGACTGGAATAGCGAAGCTAGAACCGGGAGAAACACGTTGACCTTGCTCAATAGTACCGTCCAGCTCTTACGGACTTCCGGTGACTACTAGCAATGAGGCAGGGAATATTGAGAATATTTGTAAAATATGTGTGTCGGGGGAGGGAGTGGAATAGGGGTCCTTGGCAGGTAATCTCCCGACCCCTGTCGCCCGAGACTAACTGTAGGTCTTGAAAGAGCACGAGCGATTCCTCCGCCCGAACTAACAGGAGATAGCGCAGGTCCGTTCTTGGATTTGGGTCAGGTCATCGCCTCCGTCAAGGTGACATGGCGCGCCAAGACGATCTAAAGAAACATCGGAGCGGAGCGAGGAACCATTCAAGCCTCTGTTTTCTGGGCCAAGCCTTGGCGCTGCGGGCAACGTTACATTCGTTTTCCATAAAGTGCACCAAATGGTCCCTGGCTAGTCTTTTGCACTGGTCTAGCCTTATAAGGTAGTCGTAGCCAATGTGGACAAGGCGCTAAAGGAAAGCCATGATCCCAGCCTTGCCGGCTGCTTCCGCTCCTTCCTTACCACATTGGGAAGGTCGCTATTGCTAATCTCGCTTACAAAGGTGCTTGGTTAGTTCATTATGAATTTTCGCCTCCTGCCTCACGATAATATGGATTGGACAACTGATCCCTAGCCAAGGAGTGGTTACTACGCTAATGTAGCATACACATCACATGTACCCTACATGCTCTTGATCAAGGTCATCCCCGTATCAAATTCTGATCATGCGCACTATGGTCTCAACCATTGACTGAGCCGTTATAAACTGAATGTCTTGATTGAATGGCTGGTTTCGTAGACGTTGCCCCCACCAGTCCATTTAGCGCAGGAACCATCACCGACGCTCCACCATGACAGATAGCCGTCCATTTAGTCATATAGTCTGCGGTCTACAGCGCAAGTACAGGGTACAGATGATAAAGACCCAGTCTAACAATCCCGGTCTTCGGCTCGCTGATTGACAATGAAAAATGACACATTCGACGTGGTGGAACAGGTCGACTGGAGTCAAGCCAATGGTAGTGGAATGGTTAGCTGTGTCCAGATGAGTATATAAGCCAGTGTATACCCTTCAGATGTTGCTGATCATTACCTCATTCTCTTCAACAACCCTGTATAGGAGGCTCATATCGCCCTAAAACTAGCCCAAAGATGCCGTATTCATACGAAGAGAAATGCAACTCAAGTACCTCACTGTCGCCGGAGTTGCTCAAGGCGTAGCCTGTGCGCTCTCCAAACGTACAATCGAGTGCTCCTTTACCACGGATGCTAGCAAAGGTGATACCTGCGATAGCTTTGCTGATGTTTGGGGGCTATCTGTTGAGGGCCTTCAGCAGCTAAACCCTGGTATTACCTGCCCAGATCTTGATACGACCAAGTCGTACTGTGTCATCGGAACCGTCAGTGACGATGCACCAAGCACCATGTCTACGACAACGATATCTTCAACTACGACGTCTAAGTTTTCAGTCCCAACTCCCAGCACCATCACAACCACCACCGCAGCTGTGCCTACCAATTCGCCTACTATGCCAGGCATTGTCGATAACTGCGATGGGTTCTACAAGGTCGCTTATGGCGATCATTGTGACACTATCGCCGAGACATATGGTATTACCACGGCTCAGTTGTTGAGTTGGAACAGTGAGATTAATGATAGTAAGAAAGCCCTACCCGCCCATTTTTTTCATTGACGACGGGAGGGACTGTGATATTCTGTTACTGACATGCAACTCATCTAATTAGGCTGTTCAAACCTCTGGTTAGACTACTATATCTGTATACACGTCCCGGGATCTACCACAACCACTCCTGAAACGCCCGAGCCGACCGAAGACCCGGGTTTCAGTCCGACTCCCCAAATGCCCGGCATTGTCAACAACTGCGACGAGTATTATAAGGTAGCATCTGGCGACAATTGCGAAACTATCTCTAAATCCTATGGCATTTCCATGGCCCAGTTCAAGAGCTGGAATACCAAGGTCAACGATGGTATTCATGCCTCTCACATTCGTTCTACGCTCACATTGCAGTAATCTAACAAATTATATCTTAAACCCCAGACTGCTCGAACCTTTGGCTTGACTACTACGTCTGCGTACACATCCCCGGTACAACCACCACAACGACGGCAGCCCCAGACCCCACGAACGACCCCTCAAGCCCGACGCCTCAGCTGCCGGGCATAGTCGAGAACTGCAGATCCTTTCATCTGATCAAGGATGGAGAGAACTGTTGGTCCATCTCTAATGAAGCGGGAATCACACTTGCGCAACTGCGCGAGTGGAACACGGAGCTTAATGCAGCATGCGATAATTTGTGGTTGGGATACTATGTCTGCGTTGGTGTTTGATTACGCCCTGGCGTCCACATTTGAAAAATGGTTTGTCTACCTATAAGTTTGACTGCTCTTAGTATAGTATAGGATTTAAATGAATTAACCAAATGATTGACTGCTTCCTCCGCACTATGAAAACAAACCGGAAACACAGTCGCAGATCCCAGGGCCGCCCCATCTGTAGACCCGCCACGGGCCGAGCCGCTTCCTTGAATCCAAGCCGTGGCTGAACGTGGAAAATCAGGGTCCTTCCAAAATTGGCTTAATACTATTCCACGTCGTATCTATGTTCATTTTCCTCCACGCCTTGAGGGGCCTTAAGCCAACAAAATCGTAAAGAGTTCGGAATAGAGAACTGGGCAGCGCATTCTCTAGATAGATACCGAGTGGACTTTGACAATTTTGTCGGTTTTCGCTCATGTCCGACGCTGGAAATGTGATTATTCCAGGTGTGTAATAGTAGTTTTAGTTAGCTAAATACTTTAGGTCGCTCTTCTAGGTTGTGTAGATTGATTAAGGCGTCAGCTATGATCTGGTATTGTAGTATCCACTTTTCAAACATCGATGTTTACGGAGAGCATGGACAGCTTGGTAGTTATTAGGCTGATACAAGGTCTCACATTTTCTCTCGGTTGCCATAAGGCTTCAACTCTCTGGAGCCTTGCGAGCTAACATCAATTAAAGTGTCAGCTTCACAGGATGACTGAGGAAGCCAACACCAACCACTTTGTTCCATTTCGGCGTGGCACCAATGTCCAGTGAGGCTTGTTGTCGGACGGAGAACGGTGGCGTGGCAAGGCTCTTCGCAGTCTCCTGAAAGCTGTTGGGAATGAAAGGGGAATGTGTACGAATGAAAGTATATCCTGCCTTGAGCGCAATGACAATATCTTTCTGGCTGAATGCATGAATTCCATGTGGCAGATGAGACCCAGTATTGAGGTATCTAATGGCAATTGTTTCCGGATAACAGCAATTGATCTTAGTAATACCAATATAAAATGGCATCCAAACTTGAGATTTAGACACGAATAACTTGTACATAGAGCCATTGCATGCTGCGTAAACTTGGAGAACCTGGCTAGTATCACCTGCTAATATAGCGACGCTGAGGGATTCCCTCGCCTAATATTATGACAGGCATCCCGTGCAAAAAGAAGGCAATGTTTAAACCAGTCAGACTGGGGTCTGTAGACTCCAGTCACTTCCAATGCAGCGATGCTAAATCAAGTCTTCCTTGGGGGCTGGTTCTCCTTCTTAATAGGCTGATGGGACAATGGAATGTCGCCGGACTTCGGGGTTCGCTTAGGCTTCGAGTACTCCTTCCGCCAGATGTTGAATGCTGTCACATATGGACTCTCCTCATCGATCGGATAGGATGTGGCTGAGTTGGTATATCCAAGGCCCGCAAGATCCACTAAATAGAGCCTGTCTGCCCGAGCATCGTAATGAAGGTAGCTTGGGTGTTGCTCAGTCAGTTTGTAGTCATTCTGGCGCATGAGCCTGCGAGATAGTCAGTATGCGTTAGTTCAGAATGGAGAACGCCCTTTCTTTTCTGTAGCAGGATGCGAATTCAAAACTTACTCCAATAACTGCGCTAGTTGCTTTTTGATACTCCTGCGCTGGGTATCGGTAAGCTCCTCTAGGATATCATCAACGTTCTTCCCAGGAGGAAACTCCATAACGATGAACTCAAGGTACCCTCCAGGAAAAGGCATCCAATGAGGCTGTTCGTGGGTCTCGTGATTATGATACTTCGGCCCATATCCGTGTGTAGAGAGAAGGTCTATAGCCTCCACTTCATGGCAGTAGTGCTGTTCAGCAACCTTCAAGGTCTTGTCCAGATCTTCTATGTCACAGTCTTCAGGGTCAAGTTGATAGCGTATTTTGAGCAGGTACTTTTTGTCCTGTCGCTTGGCTATTGCTAGAACCTTGCGCTCACCAACTTCCGCATCGTCATCCTCGGTCAGCTGTCTCACCACTTTGAAATCTTCCCCCTCGATATCGAAAATTCGGTCTCTGAAACTGAAGCTCCACATGGTTGAATCACTGTATAATACGGTACTTGTTTCAAGAGAAAGGTAAGCATTTATGCCCTAGGCACATGGAGGTGAGGGACGGGGGTGTGGGATTGAAGGATGGAAGTTGGAGACGGGGGAGCGACGGGGTGGAAACTCTTCGGTGTTCGTATGTGAGTCACCACCCGCCTTCATTCACTATGACACTCTACCAAGGTCATTATAGGTACGTCACTATCCATAGGTTGCTTCATATTTACCATTACTTATTTCGATTCTCATAATGTCAGTTGACATTTTGAGAATTCTTTCATTACGTGACTGTAACCTATACGCCCAATCAAGCTGGCCATTGTTGCCCAACTTGACTCATTTCGCGCTCTGCCGGCCTTCATGCAACGCATATATACTTCCCGACAAGCCATGATACTAACCATGTTGCCAGGAAATAAAAAAAAGAAATAAAAAAAAAAGAAAAGCCATATTCATCCACCCATTGCAATCGCTAGAGGAGGCATGGATTATGCTATGGATTTAATGAACAGCGAAATGGACGATTTTGTCATTGACTACCAACGCGGAAAAAGTGCGGTTCTGCAAGGCATCCTGAATGCCATTCCTCCCGACAGAAGCCCATTCTTCGCACTAGACACAGTCAATGAGATATCCAGTGTCCAGGAGATTGAGGTCTTGAACCAGATATGGGGAGCACTGTCGGTCGTTACGCACTAGCCAGTCGTCCCAGTTATAATTCAGGTACGGCTCTTTGCATGGAGAACAACCAAAATTGCCTGAACATATCTGAAATCGAGAGTTACCACCACCAAGGCTCTGCCACAGAATCGTTTCTCGGAGCATGCTCTCCTTCAAACAGGCCTCATTGACATTACATGGTGCATCTTCGGTCATTACTCCTTAGGGGGACGCAAAACGACCTGTTACTGCTACCTCCGAAAACGTGATATATGGCCTATCCTTCTGACGAGCATGGTATTGTCTAAATCAGTTAATCAGATTATAGCTAGATAATACGGATTAGAGTGTATCGCTTATCATCCCCAGTCTGCCTAGGGTCAAACAATTGGATGAAGATCGGCCTCTTACTGATCTTGTCGTTGCTATGCAACTTGTTGGTAAATTTGATGGTTACTATCAAAAGATGGAGTACGTAAACTCTGAGAAATCTGAAAATCGTTTCTGGCTAAGGTGCATGTCTATCTAACTCCAAGTACTCCCCCTTCCTCCTACTAGATTATCTTATGAAAGCAGAAATGATCAACTAAATCAATGAACTTCTGAATTCAACGCAGGCAACCCAAAAATTAGCTCACAATGCAAAACCTCAAATTCAGGAAAGGTATTTCGAGGGATCAGCTCTTGCTGATTTCTGTCATTCCGAGGTTCTATGACATTGAAGTTAGGAGGACCTCCCTCTCAGATTAGGTGGGCTTCTCGATCGTCGGATCATGGTCTGCCTTCGAGTAGTCTGGTTATACCGTTAGTACAAATTCGAAGCACAAACAGACTACTACTTACTAAACGTTTGCCATACCTGGCAGGGTAGTGGCTCCTTTCTTCATCAGCGCCCGCGATGACAAGAGCCAGTAGGCATTCCCGGAGCGATAGGGCACTAGATGTTGAGACAGAACTGGCACTTATTGGCTGAGACACGGCAAGGTGGGTGTCATCGACCCTTTTCAAGAACCATGTATACGAATAGACCGTATAGATGCCATATCTGCAGTGATTATCATCCGTGTATCGAGAGAGCTGGCCTATTCATTCAAGAACCTGGGTCAGAATACTGACTTAAACCACCCAGCTGAAAATAACCGAGACTCACCAAACTTTCGAGCTGTGAAACTCTTCCAAGTTTCTTCCTTGCCTGGCTCGAACGCCCAGTGCGTCTTCACCTCGCACAACACCCCTAGCTCATTTGCCACAGCAAAGGCCTCGTTTGGTACAGCGGGCATAAAGGGATAATGGTTCCCACAATAGGGATTAGACAGAACCTTTACCTCTTGGGTGAAGTTCTCCCAATCCAGGAGTTGGTCTCTGTGGAGTCTGAATTGTGAGCCGCCGGGTTTCAGTACTTCTCTCCTTTGCGTAAGTGAGGTACAGACGCCCAAATTCGCTCAAGATGGCCGCGTGGCAGCATGTTATTGGCCATCGTGTCGTTCTTCCTCGACTGAGGAAATCTCCGTTTCGGTTCTGAGTTCGAGAGACTTAGCTTACGGAAGCACGAGGCGCAGTAGCTATTGGAACAAAATAAATGATCAAAGGTCTGCAAGAAGAAGGATCATTTGCCCGTACTTTTATATAGACAGTGCTATTCATATGTAACTATTCATTCTAATGGATAGCTTCACTGGAAAAGTATTCAATTCATCTCCATGTATTTTCATTGAATATTTCTCTTTCCATCATCTTCATTAGAGCACACCCATCTTCTCAATTCAATGTTGAAGGCCTGGTTGATACATGATGACAGCCAAATTCGACCTATTCTACGCGGATGCCTTCGTAGTGTGAAACTCAAGGTACTTTGCGATACACGTGTAGATAATTGTTCCAAATGGCGTTTCCAATGAGAAAGATGATAGGATAAGCAGTAGTAGCATAACGGGGCTCGACTAGTGGCCTCGATGTGCAGGTTATTTATTCTCTAGGCCGCTCGAGATCAGTCTATGTACAAAACGTTAAAATATGACAAACCATGGTGTTGACCATGGTCCGTAACTCCCCATGCCATGTCCCTGACAAAGCCTGCAGGTAGTTCAGTGGTGGAAAGTCATCAGGCAACGCTGTACAGAATTAGAATATTAGGGACCAGCATCGCAGTATGAAGGTTACGAATGCAACTTCTTTTATGGGCGCAGAAATCTACTCCAGGGCATCCATTTTTAGGACAGGCCTGATAATAAGGGAGGCGCTACCGTCACACTAACCAGGCCTCATCCGCACCGGCCCCTGCTCATGCCACATCCTGCTGCCTACCTTAGAAGGTAAAGATCACGAACGCGATGAGATGCTTGTTGTGGCGGCCCGAGCGCTAACCACGTGACCAAGCCTACATGGATGACTGCCTCAACATCAACCGACAACTCTATTGTAATCTCCGTTAAGAGACGATATGCCTTTACATAATTGAGGTGGGTGGTTACTATTCATATGTCAATACAGGTAGTGCAGCTTAACAGGAGTATAAGTCATCTCGCTGCATACGTGACGGACCCGGAATGGCAGGCTGGTTTTCGCAGCACATACAAGGAAGGACCATTCACCTGCCAGCATAACCAGACAGTCAATCAATACTTGTCAATTGCTGGTAGTGAAGCTTGGCCTACCCTCAAAGAAGCATTGTTTTACATCGGCATTCAAGCGGCAACGTTTAATGTAACAATGACGACTTTAAACTCTAAAGCCCCGCCTGTTATTATCACAACGGTGGATATACCTCTATCATCCCTTTTTTCTATTCTTAAGATAAGTCCCTTTATGTGAAGCAATTATGTCACCTCGCTGGCTCGGACAGGAAGAAGCCACCCTAGGCGTCGCCGTTGAACTCGAAAAGCGATGGCGCGTTCTGCGCCAGAAGGAGGAGCATGAGTTTCAGGGCAGCGAACAAGACGATCCTCGGTGGAGTGGGCCATCGTACGCTTGCATTCAGCTCAAGCTACAACAAGTGGGCTCTAGGATCACTCCCCCAGTAAATGGATACATGAGAATCTACAAGCAAATTCCTACGCAGAAGACTGTAGCTGACCGGCCCAAGGTCCGGGCACAGCAAGCTAAAACTGTTGTTCCACCTGAACTTGGAGCTTACCGCCAGCTAATGGACAAGGGCTCGTGGAAACTCTTGGTGTTCGTATGTGAGTCACCATCCGCCTTCATTCACTATGACACTCTACCATGATCATTACAGCTACATCATCATCCATAGGTTGTTTCATACTTTATCAATACTTTGTCACCTGACATTATAAGAATGCTTTCAATACGTGACTGTAACCTATTGCCTGATAAGGCTGAAAGATGAGTATCGTGATCAAATTAGTACACGCTGTGATATTTGAACCATGGAACATCAGGTGGGCAATAAATGCTCCCGTACTTAAGCAAGCTTATATTTATATTATCATAGCGCCGTACCGTTCTATAATCGGAAATTCAGCATGTATAGAAGGACAACTATAAAGCCAACCAGTAAGCATTACTGCATGCCATCTTGATCGCGTACCTCTTAGAAGCGGCTTTACATCACCCCGATGCCTGCATCGGAAAATAAATGGTGCTGTATTTAGCATGATATTCTGTTCGTCATCATTTCTAGATAAGACATTGTTTCACCTTATCAAGTGGAGATGCTTAACACTCAATATTTAAGAGTTATGTAACCTAGGCTGCTCGTTTTTTACCAGAGGTAGTTGAGCAAGGAATACATTGATCATAACATGAAAAAGAAAGAATAGAAAATTTACGTGCAGTGAATACTCGTTTGCACGCCAATCATAGGACTTGATATTCGCATATGAATAGAATTGTCGTCGGGAAACAACGGCCATAGTAACTTACTCTCTGTGTTGACTTTGGGATTGCTGCAACCACCTTCTATTACCTCCTACATTCGTTCAGGTAAAGATAGAGGCTTTTTGTCGCCCAATCGGAAAGATGGCATTCCTTCTACTCCCTCATTCGCACCGGCGTTGCATTTGGACCCCACTCCCCGAGCTCATTAACGAGGAGAAGTATCGGACGGGGAGGGTGGGGGGCTCCGAATACCTCTTGAGACCCGAGCAGATCGTTAGTTGGACCAATTTCGCGGATGAGGTCAAGAGCCTGGTTGCTCCGTTTTGTGGGACAGTACACGATTTCGCCCCTATTGTTCCCAGTGAAAGCTTTGGTGTCGCGAACGAGATCGGGGTGCAGGGACGTTTTGTTCAGAACGTCTTGCACCCCGTGGGTGACATCGTCAAGTTGCTGAGGTTGGGTGTCTCCTTTGGCGATTCCCAATGGGGGGTGCACCGGAAGAAGGACGACGAGGGAGAGAAGAGTAGTCGCGTTGCAGGTCGAGGAACGACACTTTTCCCAGATATTGTCGTGGTCGAGAACAAAAAGCACCATATCCGTTCACTGGCCGAAATTAAGACCTACTGGGCATTCAAGCCCCACGAAAAGCAAACCTGGGATGAGTTCTTGGCTGACAAACTCGGTAAATCTTCAAGTGCGTCCGGGGCGTTTCAATTCGTACCTTCACTAATGCTATTGGACACATAGGCCAACTCGCGCGCTATATGGATGATCACTATTGCCGTTTCGGGTTTTATACCACCTATCAACAGACGTGGTTTCTAAAACGTGTAGATGACACCCATTTTGCTGTGTCGGAGCCCATCAGTGCAAGCGCCACATCGACTGTCAGCGCAGTATCTCTACGAGAATGCATTCTCGCTACAGCCATCAGGGCAACCGACGCGAGAGGAAGCTATTATGGAGTCAGGCATGGGAAGGTATTAGTAAGTTGTAGCGTGCTTGTGCATGGGATAGTTGTTGACTGGACAAAACAGACTGCGCCGGGGCATACGTTTACCAGGTCCTCGTCGCGCATTGCAAAAAAAAGAAAGACAGAGATTTAGTTACCACGCCATCTGTCCCCTGAAGAATTCTTTGAGCAAACAAGCAGTGTAAGTTAAATACCTCCTGATTCATACTACTGCCATCGGAGCTAACAAGTTCTATCTTAGCTTCTTCATCAATTGGTTCATGGCGATTCATGTAGTTACGCCCCAGGCCTGGACTGAACTCCGCTACTCTAGTTCTGGGCTCGCCAAAGTTCCCGACTCCCAAGACTTTCGGTACTCGTTTCAGAGTTTCAATGGGAGCACAGAGGGTTGGAAATGGTGATATAATCAATCCTCATACAGGGAGTCGACAGTGTATACCTAGTCGTGAGGTATTGGGGTCTTGAGCCTGGGTTGTCCATCTCAAAGATAGCATAGCCGACAAATGGGTTCGTTGAGGCGACGGTGTGGATGATATCTGAAATAAAGGCGTAAGCATAGCGATAGGATTGGCATGCAGCGAAAGCAGAGAATACAATGAGAATTTCTTTACTACGAAAGAGTTTATCTTCGCAAACGTTTGGCCGCTGCTGATATTTATCATATGGAGCTTCATTGGTGAAACCGACAAGGTCTAAATCTAGGCGAGAAAATAGCTCTCCTGTGGCTGTAATTTCAATATCTCGTTCGCAATGTGGAAGGTGCGAAAGCAGACAGGGTTATCGTCGTCAATCAGCCGAACAGTCAGTGCCCGACTGAGGGATTCCCTGTTAAATGGACCCTGACTTGGGAATGTATTTCCCCTGGCGGCGTTCACGACGAGTGAAATCGAAGTATGCGGTGTCTGCATGCAATGTGCCAGACCTACTCCGTTTCTGGAGGTCGAAGTCGGCAGCGAAGGATTCCTTGAGATCAGGGTCCATCTGAAGATGGTAGGTGCGTGATTCTGTGAATTATTGCTCACCCAGGTCTTGGGCCTCATGTTCATCATCAGATAGCTCATTCGCAATTGTATCATTTGCATCGCAGGCTGATATGCTGTCGCTGCGGCAACTTGACCCTCGTATAGCATGGCTGTTCTCAACAGAGGTCTCGTCCGTAGGATTGGAAGCGTCAACATCGACACCGGACAAGTCCTCCGGTGTCTCAATGGAGACTATACCAGCCCTATCTAGGATAACAGAAACAAACTCCACCGGCGCCTGTAGAATAGCTTTCATTAGAGTTAGTGCCTTCTCGCTGTACGGTTCAAATGATGCCGTAGATGGCTTTGTCAGAATCCACTCTAAGAGATCTTTGTGTATTCTGTCCAGGAAGCAGATGTACTGGGCTTTCCGATCCCGCGGCACATAAGATGTGAAGCCCATCCGTTATTTCTTCGATATGTATCTCTCCCTCCGAGGCTTTCGCTTTGATTTCCTTCCCATCCTGCTGTAGATGTAGTTCAGAGGTGATCCCATCGGTTTCGCGAACATCGATGTTCTTCAGTAAGTCGTAAAACGCCCGCTCTCCGTCCCCTAGTCGTGGGCTCTTATAATGTACGGCAATTCTGGTACTGATATTAATGGGTTTGCACGTTCTTGCAATTTTATCGATGGAGCTCACCGCAATAGCCCGTAAGCCTTCTGAGATATCTTTCGATCTGGAGACGTCAGCGACCTGTAAGAGTCGCCCGTATAAGAGGAAACCTCCTTCACGCAAGACGAGATATAGCGTGTCTCAATTTTAGCCCATTCGATGAAAGACTCTAGCTGCAATACCTCTTCAGTACTAAAGTCAAGAAACAGGGCTTTGTCGAAGAAATATTGTGACAGATGTTTTCGGTCAGATATGGTGAAGTCAACTGTAGAGCTGCGCAGCTCTACGACACCGTTGGGATACCTCACTGGGAACACTCTACTTTCGAGTAGGCTTGTTGAACTAGGAGGATCTTCCTCACTCTGTAGGTACGAGTTCAGAAGCCAGATGGTATCTTTGACCTCGTTGATAGGTGTCATCGCGCGTCCCTGCTCAAGAAGCTTGCTGTACACCATTTCCGTTGTCAATGTCTGAACACCTATTAGCTCGACAAAGAAGTCTTGTAGGTTTTTGTAGAGGTCTTTGAGCGTTACGATCCCTCTGGTATTGGTGACAGTCGACCACAAACATTGCGATGGACTATGCCAACCACCCGTGGCTTTCCCGTTACTATAAATAAGTTTCCTTAGTTCAAAGCGCCGCCTAGAAGCTGTAAGTTTCACTGCCATCGGGCCGCGATATAGATGACTTACCGGACTTTTTCTGTAGTCTCCATGGTCATCTTCGGGCGGCACTTATCTATTTCTCTGTACATGATTAGGATTCTGTCGATATTGTCGCAGCCCTCTACAGATAAGGATTGCAGCTCGTTCAGTAAGTCGTTCAACCCAACGTTTGGTATACCTAGCGTGTTTTGAAAGAGCTTGGCAAGACAATTTCCATGCTTCACGTCGTTGTACTTCCGTCTTAGAGGGATTTTGCATTCCATGGATTGGGGCGCTTCCCACAAGCAATTGTCTGAGGACTCCCAATACGGCCCTCCTTCATCATCCATGTTTGGTACGTGAATGAGGTTTTGAGAAGCGAAAGCGGTCCTAAGTAGACAATCAACATATCGAAAACCCCTCGAATGCACTTATACTATACCGAAGAATTGAACGATAAGAGTCTGGTGTCGAGGACTCACTGTACTGAGCCTGGATGCGTGCATACAGATCGTAGACACGCTCGATCTCATCGGGTGTTGTATGGTTACCATCACTAGATTCCTTGATAGACTGTAGAGCTCGCAGGTAGGCTTCCAACTCAGATTTTGGATAGCCGAAACCCAATGCTTTAGCCATATCGTTCAGTTCAGGAAGCCAGGAACTATCCGTTTTAAGCCATGGGAAATCATCTTCATCCCGAAGAAATTTTCTGAGGTATGAGATCTCAGGAACCGGGATATATGTCTCGCCCAGAGAATAGCTTGATCCACTCTCACAGACAACCTTAAGTTTCAACAACTCATCAATCAGTTTGCGTTTTACCAGGAGAGCAGAATCGAATTTCCAGTTCTTGACCAAGAACCCTACAAATTTCTCAGGATGATGCTCGGCTATGAAGGTACACTCTGGGCTCAACCGGTTGGAATCTGTAATTGGAATGGTGTTGCGGACTTGCAGTGACTCTGAAAACCACGTCATCCATGTCCGGCGTTCCCCAATTGGCTTTATAGGGAGGGGTTCCATATAGCGACTATGTAGGATGTAAACGCCCGGCCTTGAACTCTTCCCGGTCCCGTAAGGTTTCGTCGGCGTGAGTAGTTGCTCGGCACTGTACAAGTCCTTTCCAGGAAAGTAAAAGGTATGTGAATCCGGCTCCCGGTATCTGTTCTGCTGGTCTATGAGATCCATGTCGCTGTAGAAATGCGCAGAATCAATTCGGCGGTCAAGATGGGCCGTAAGGTAGAGAAATTCCAGCTGTGCTCGAGACTCGTCGAGGTCAACCGTTTTGTTGTAACTGGTACGGATAACAGCGTCTCGAACCCGAGATACCTTCGGATTCTTAACACCAAGTTGACTGAACAGTCTTTCTCGGTCGGGGTTCTTCTCAGCTCGCGGGTCTACCAAAGGCATGTTCACTTCGGGAATGAGGTAACCGCTACAGTGAGAATGGTAGATGCGATGGGTCTTTATGGAGGTTGAAGATCTCCATTCGCCGTTAGTCAGGGGGATAATAGCAAGCGCAGACACCGATTTGGGCCTCTCCTGGTAGGCTGACATCAGGACCCTAGCCACACGCGAATGCCAATCATCATCAACACTGAATGATCTTATCAGTGAGTCGTCGCGGCTAAGATCCTGGCGAACCCTTTCCAGGAACCCATAATTGCTCAAATAAACAAGGCCGTACCCCATCAACAATTTTAAGTCTCTTGGACGATACTTAGGGGAGAGATACTGTTCGGGCTTCAAGTCTGGCAACAGAGGATCTCCATTGCTATCGAGCATACTAGAAGGTAGTCTTCGCGTACGTGTGATAGGGTGCAGTGCGCTATGAGTTCTTGTCCAAAGAACATCAGACATATTTAGGTGAGCATGGATATGGGCACTCAGTGCTTGCGAAAATGAACCACTGGAGAGCTCATCGCGTCTTGGGAGGTATCTCATCCATTGATACTGTAAGGTTGGGTGTTGGCAAAATTCCTGCACTGCTGTAGCGAGCACCGCGCCTACATAACTGAGTAAAGTGGTATTCCGGGTTGAGGACAGAGGTATGTCCTGTCTGCTGGCGTCGGTATAAAAATCTGCATGGATCAAAAACTGGAGCAAATTAGTGATGCCCTTGGATGTTTAGCCGGAGTGTCTCACTGGAAGCCCCATTTTTCGTATCGGGAGAAAAGCATAAAGTAGCTGTTCTTCAATGATAGGAATAGAGGTTGCAGTCAATGGAAATGCGAGAATGACGTCGGACTTTGTAGAAGCCTCTGGGCACTTTCTGTTCTCGCTTACGGGAAGTTTGTCGAACGTGATTTTGGTAATATGGTAGTGTCGAGTATCCACATGAATATGACCGTTCTCCTTTTCTTCATCCACGAGTTTACCCCGAGACTTGGACAGGTATTCCAGTGAATAGAGCGTAGTACACACTTCCTTGCTTTCGTCATCATAAAAGGCAACGTAGATTCTCTCAATGTTTTTCCTAAACAGAAGAAAGGTCGCCTGAAGCTCTTGGAACTGCTGGCGGGTCGTCTCGCGTTGTTTGACAAGGATTTCCTCTGGACCTGTCTCGTGCAAGAACAGCGTAATTCGAGTTATGTCATTTGCCACCTCCTCTTCTCTTTCTTGCCAGATGGGTGAAATCATTCCCATTCCCGAGTCGCCAATCCTGTGCTGTAAATAGAATGAAAGCTCTCCCGACTGGATGAGAACTTTCCACGCGACCATGAATACCGACTTAAAGCCAATGTTTTTGTCTCCAACATATCCTGGGACACTAGTTTTCGAACTCTTTCCGATATTGCAGATCGCGATCAGGTCCTCTGGCGTGAAGCCATCCTCATTACACTCGAGAACAATTTGTCGCGGGTAGACGCGAAATGAAACGTAGGGTGCTTCCGAACGGGATTTGGCCTTAGAGTAATTGTTATCATCGGCATTCTGCAACAGCTCGAACACAAACCGAGCACTGCTCTTATAGAAATCTTTGGCTAGACTTTGACGCCAGTCACATCAGCAATTTCCTTCTGTTATGAGAGTCATGGGGTCAGGATTCAAAGTACATACGTCAACACAGAAGACCCTATCATCTCGTCTTTCTTCAGCATTGCTTCCTCGACCTCTCGACGAGTATCCTGGTCCATCCGTCCCAGTATTTCCTCACTCAGATAACCGCGGCCTTTAGCAACACTCCTAACGAGCTCACGGGCGCTTTCGCGGGATTCCATTGTTCACAATGCCCGGTATGATTGGTTATGTTGGAACCGTTAAGCTTTGCATTCGGCAATCACAGTCAAAAGAACACAGTTTCGGTTGATGAGGGTCTATTACATGGCTCAGTGCTGGGGGAAGGGGGTTGATTCCCAGAACTGGGACTAGAGGGCACCTTTGTACCTTGACACGAACTACCAACCAGTCTGCCGCGATAAATCGACCGACTGTTCTTAACCCCGCTCCCAAAGCCTTAGTAGTTCTTTCACCCCTGACACGGGCCACCTATCAGCTTTGCACAGTTCTCCACATCTATCTTGATCGTCCTCGAGCCAACAGCTCATTGGGTAATCCACGTGATTGTACTGGCATTAGTTTAGTGACCGATAATAAGTCAATCCCAAAGTACCAAGACTAACGGGCCGTTCAAGTTAATCTCTACGAACTTTGAGATACATTACAAAATATTCCGCTTACCTCCGGTCTCCCGAATCGGGTAAATCGCGAGGCTGAGCTACCACCTTCCTTATGGCTGGAGGTCCCCTTCCTTGTCTCCGCCGCTCGACTGCAGGCACTGTGGCATCATAATAGTTGACATTTCAGCTTCCAGCGCCTTATAGCGATGTGAACATTTCCTGTCATCGGCGAGTCTCTCGCCGATATCGACCTTTCTAGTCATTATGGCCGAAGTCGGGACACCTCTCCAACATATTTTAGAGGGCATCAGCTTCCCAATGGGACTGGTGTAAAGATTTCTGACTTCTTCACCTAACCTCCTGGTGGTTCGTGCATACAGCGGCACGGCAGTTGTCGCAGGCACGCCATGGGAGCAAGGTCACCTCCGCAAAAGTGGTGCGCAACCCGTTTTGAGGTGGAATGTTCGCCATGATACGCAGCCCGTCCGGTAAAAGCATTCCATGACCCCAGCTTGATATTCGAATATCACACTCCCGCATGAAGCAGGCATATGGCCATCTGTGTCACTCTAAGCGGCAGCGTGACAGAAGCTGCACCGTAAAATCTCAACGTGCCCTGCTTGAAATAGAGCATGCTTTGGCAAACCAATCTATGGAAGGCAACTGTTTGCTGGTGGCAATCCTCAATTCCAGATACGTTCAGGCAGATACGTATTGCGTCCGTAAAAAGCGCCGGATCTGATGACAACAGGTGTGCTATTTGACTGAAGCACACTGCACGAAAGGCCCACAAATGTGTCATTGCTGTGGCGACTGGGAGGCTGTAGAACCACAGAGACCCCGCTACCGCGCTACTAGACCTTGGTGAGGATAGGCATGACGTTATTGGCCAACACAGAGGGCCATTTATCGTAGCTTGCAGAGACCGTTCCCACTTGTCAAGCTCCTGCAGGGTATTTATCAACTCCGCAAGGACTCCTTCACACAGGGGTCCCCTCTCGTTAAGGGGGAGGGAATCTGTAGTCTGGAGTCTTCGTAAGGTAGATGGTAGGGTAGAACCGTGACTCAATAGAGTTTGCAATGGCGATGGTTCATGAAATGCGAAAGGTATTGTCTGCCACTCGACCGAAGAAAGGAACGTGTCTTGGCGGGAGATGCACGCCTCCAGTATCTACTTGTATTAGTCTTGATGGATAGAATACGAGTTTGGGAAGGATGTGGCATGCGTACAACTAGGGGTCGGAACCCGATAAAGAGCTGGTGCGCGATCGGTCCAGTAAATGACTCTGGTCCACACATTTCCATCATCCGGCCGATGCCTCTGATATGAGCGATCCAGCCCTCACGGGATGTGGGTACTAACCACTTGCAGGTGTCAATAATAAGTCTTACTCTGGCGGACCGGAATGAGAGATTTGCCTACCTCAGCCAGACATAAGCACATGATAGCAGCAGCGGATTCATTGCAACCACCGTCATCTTCAGCGATTTTATTACTCAAAGAATGCACAGCTTTCGTGTATGACTCGGCGCGACAGAGGTCCCATTGACTGCGTCTACGGTCCCTATTTCCCTTGGCTATAATTGAGTAGCCTAAGGTGCGGAGCGCCACTGACAGAAGGGTTGTACTTCTGCTTGTGTCCAGAAGCAGAGGGACGGTCTCCAACCAGGGGCTACACAGGGTTGAGAAGTGCTGTTTGGGGCGGCCATATCGCTCCTGGCTGTTATAGTCGGGAGTAAAATACTCCGTTACTAAAGCAAAGAATTCTTCATCTGTCGACAATCGAAAAGCCGAAAGATTTAGTATGAGACACCCGGTAGACGATCCGGAAAGTGATAGCGACGCCTCACGTGATATAGGGCTTTCCGGTGGTCCAGAAGAAATAATCTGTTTCCCAGAAGTCTTGGGTGGTAGAAAAGTCACCTCTTCATATCCCGGGCAGTCTCTCTTGGTTGCTATGCATTGAGAACAGGAAGGACGCTTTCCGTCGCACTAAGGATTTCACGTTAGCGAATCCTTGTCGCAGAATATTTGAGTTGAGTAGTACAAGAGATTTGACCGGGTCGGCGTCGGCGACTCACCGAATATTTCCTTTGCCGACAGTTCTGACATACTGAGCGGCTCTTTACTTTCATTTTGCACCTACTGCAGTACGGGGGAAGGCGGAGGAGCTAGCATGGCGGGAGTGACAAAACCAAGCAGAGAAGCCGAGACGCGGGTCATGTGGTTGTGAGGCGGTTGAGATTTGGCAAATCCCCAGGATTAGCAAGTCTTGGCACCGAATGCTTCTTCTTATGGTTAGCGTGTTGTGTGGGTCTGTGGATCTCGGCAGCTCGGTCGGAAGAATCGCTTGCCCTTCTCTCCATTATCATTCGACAACATGGCCCATTTCCGCTCAAAAGAACTCGAAAGAAGTTAATTTTCAGTTGAGATGATGGAAACGATGACCAAGCATACATCAGGAGCCATTTTGCTCGCAGATATCACAGCAACAGTTCTGGTTTAGTTGTAGACCAAAGATATATAAATTGGGCCATGTCCCATTGACAACCCCTCACAAATCCCTAACTTTTCCACTCGCTATTTTCTTAAGTTGTCACCTCGTTCATCCATTCCACTGTTCATTTCTGTTACTAGCAACTATCAAAATGAAGGAAGCACTTGTATTTCGCAAGAATGGCCCAATGGAGGTTAAGATTCACTCCGTGCCTATTCCCAAACCCGGACCGGACGAGATCCTGATCAAAGTCGTCGTTAGCGGCACAAACCCCAAGGACTGGAAATTTCCTGACTGGATGGACGCATTTAACGGGAAAAACACGGGTGACGATATTGCTGGCTATGTACACGAGGTTGGCCAAAACGTCTCCGAGTTCAGAGTCGGAGACCGAGTGGCTGCCTTCCACGATTATATGACACCGCATGGGAGCTTCGCAGAATACGCCATTGGGAAAGTGCACGCTACTTTTCACATCCCACCACATATTTCATTCGAGGAAGCAGCTACGGTGCCCTTGGCAGCATTGACCGCCTCGATCGCACTGTTTGCACGCTTGGGCCTACCTGAACCATGGCTCAGAAACAAATCTTGGGCCACCAAGCCTGCAGGAGGAGTTCTTGTCTACGGTGCTGCGACAGCTGTCGGATCATTTGCGATCAAACTGTTACAGAAAGCAGACATCCATCCTATCATCGGCGTCGCTGGAAGGGGTATGGATTATGCTCGGAGTTTGATGAACAGTGAAAAGGGTGATGTCGTCATTGACTACCGGGACGGCGAATCTGCGATCGTACGGGGAATACAGGATGCCATCCCCGCTGGTGAAAGTCTTCAATATGCACTAGACGCGGTCAGCGAAGCATCGAGCTTCCAGGTGGTTGAGAAGGTTCTGGACCAGACATCGGGCGCAGTGTCACTCGTTACGCCGGAGGCACCTGAAAGTTTATTCAGCACGATACGTGTTGAGTTCAGCAACGTGGGAAGTAGCCACGTGGATGACAAGGACTTTGCTTATGTGTGGTCGCGCATGGTGAGCAGGGGACTTAGTGAGGGTTGGCTCAAGCCTCATCCCCATGAGGTAACTCCGGGTGGCCTGGAGGGTGTAGAAACCGCTCTTAATAACCTGAAGGCTGGGAAGGCTAGTGCTGTGAAGTATGTTTTGAGGGTTACAGAAGAGTGAAGGAGGGTGAAGGGACTCCAACTATAGTTTTCAACCTGAAACCATTATAACTTATCTGTGTCCAAAAATGACTGCCGTGACTGTAAAAGTTACAAAAGGACCCCAACCGGCTTGCGATATTCAGAATTACTTCAACCGCCAATTCCATCATCGAACGGGGCATCTCTGCAGACTATATCCACGAAATTTCGAAACAATAAAAGCGCAAAGAAATTAAGCATTATTTTCAGAAAATTATGGTTTGCTGCATAGATGAAATAATATTGAATAAGCAGCCTTTTGGGCACCCCAGAGAAATGCTCTATTGTAATTTAACTCCCCCTGCGCGTACGTCTGAGGTCGCATGCACAGTAATAGCCGGGGAGAGAAATCTAAATTATGATAGGGAGCTCCATTGTATTGTTTTGGGCAATCATAATTAGCCATTCGATGTGAAGCAAGCTTTGTTTACCGATTCTAACTACGGCAGGTATTGTACAGAGGATCAACCGACAGCCAGTCTGCATTCTTGGAAACAATACGCCCATCCTTGAGAATAGCCACGAGATGATGCTGTATGCGATCAAGGATGGTAATGTCTTCCAAAGGATTAGATGTCAGGATTAGCATGTCCGCAATACTGCCCTCTTTTATGCACCCGAGTTGGCCTTCCATTCCCAGATACCGCGCTGCATTCACAGTCGCAGATTCCAAAATGTCCTTCGCGCTTAGAACGCTGGACCTAATCGAAAACTCTTGGTTCTGTAGAGGATGCAGCCCAGCCAAGAGGTCGGAACCATAGCATATCATTGCCCCGGCCTTGTGCAAAATTGACAAAGCTTCTAGACCACTATCCAGAACTTGCCGATTCTTCGCCTGGCTGAAATCATCCAGGAACTTGTCAAAGGGTGGTTTGGACATGCCATAATATGTAACCAGCGTTGGAGTGAAAACAACGCCCAACTTTGCACAATACGCCGCGGTTTCCTCGTCGATGAAATTACCATGCTCGATGCCTCGAACACCATTATCAACAGCATGACGAATAGCATCCACAGTGTAGGCATGTGCCGTGACATAGGTCTTGGACTGCCTCGCTGTTGTTGTGATCGCGCGAATCTCTTCCGCAGTAAACTGCAGCATATCAAGCGCATCCGACGGTGTTGCTACACCACCACCGCACATAATCTTCAAGAAGTTGGCTCCTTGTCTGAGCTCGTCGCGGGCAGCCTCCAAGCACTCAGGGACACCATTGCATACCCGTGCCAGTGCCGGGCTGTGACCGCCACAGCATTTATACTCGGACCCCTGATAATTGGCTCGCAAATCGCCATGTCCACCCGTTTGCGAGAGTGCTTTTCCGGCAATGAAGAGCCGTGGACCTGCAACCAAGCCTTCTTCGATGGCTTCTCGGAGGGAGTAGTCGGCACCGCCGGTATCGCGGACCGTGGTGAATCCTCGGAGGAGCATCTCGCGTGCAACAAACGTGGATCGATAGGCGATGGTATTTGGACTTGCAGAAAACATATCCTTAAGAGATGGAGAACCCGGCGTTGCCGTAATATGCACATGGCAGTCGATTAAGCCGGGACAGATATACTGTCTGTTTAGATTCACTGCATCGGGGGGAGTCGCTACATCGCCAGTCGATACTTCCACGATACGCCCATTCTTTATATGAACGACAGCATCAGCAATAATGTCGCCGGCTTCTACATCCACAACATTGGCGTTGTAAAAGATAATTTCGGGGGCTGCGGCTCGAGGCAACCATGGCTTGCTCGTATTGTTGTTGTTACTCATCGAGTCGGCGGGTAACTGCATGCTGAAATATGTTCGTAGTCAGGAACGAGACGCAACCCATAGATTGCAATATAGATCATGGAATTCTGAAAGAATGTATGATGCTTAGTCTTTTCTCGTTACTGAATCGGAATTTGACTCGACTGTGTGTTGATTCAATTGACCGGTTACGACGGCGGGAATGTCGAATGATACCCCTCATCTGTGTGCGGGGAAACACTGATAGCGAAGTTACCACTGCCAACCGAGGCTAGCTCGACTTATAGTCGGCCGAGGATAACAACAGTAAGCGATATGAGATGGCGTAGCTACGGACAATCTTGGCGTTTTGATAACGCATAAGTCTGGCAAGTGTAGATGGGGTGTCCCTCCTCACGTCGATCCAAGTCATGTCATTTCAGTGGCCCTTAATATTACTTCCAGTATGCACGTATATGTCAAGCTATATCTTGTAATTATCGCTGTCAATGCCACTTAGTATCATCAGCACGGTATGGTCGAATCCCAGATGGTGTTGTGGAGGCATACACGCGGTAGGGAAATACAATCCATGGGAAAACTAAGGACCACCTTACTCTGACTGGCAGTTGCCCCCAAGACACGATAGGCTGTGAGCTTATATTTCCGGAAAGCAGTAATGATATTTGCATCATGGTAAGAGTAATCTACTGCCCATGATAGGCTGGAAATTCCATTTTAAGGAAATGAAATAGTCCAAAATTGTACGGTCACAGTGATTTCTGGGCTTAGACATGATAGAGCCTTTCATGTTGTGGGCTTCTCGAGGAGTAGCTCTCGGATAGTGTCAGCTACTATCATGACGGTGTCACCTTTGGCGCAGCATTTACTTAGGTGGATTCTGAACCAAACTCTTCATAACAAAAGCTGCACTCTCGATCTTCACCAGGCCTGTAAGCTAGCAATATCTTTATCAACTGCAGATACCCCATTAAGGTACTGCGGAGAATATCCGAGCGCCAACCCTGTCATGTAGTTGCAGAAACTCGACACGAACTCTCATTTGCCGAGAAATTATCATATCTCAGTGTCCGGAGATTTACCCCGCATGCCGCAAACAAGGAATGTACAACGCACTGGGTGACAACATAGCTTCACTGGCTCTGCATAACTGGGAAGGTAATTTTCACTTCAACGGTCATACCACGCTTATTACATTACTACAAGAGTTACTTCCGATACTGATGATGGACTTCGAAATCAAGACGACAGACCAAGATGCAACGAAAGATGTTAACATCGATGTCGGGACTGTTCAGTTACATTTCACGGCGGAGGAAGAAAAACGCGTAGTGAGGAAGATCGATTGTTTCATTCTACCATTGGTTCGTAATCCTTTCCTGAAATCCCGACTCCATGCTAACACCGACTTCACAGATGTGCTTGGTGTTCTTCTTTCAATGTGTGTAGCCGGATGAGGACTTGAGGTCTGCCCTGGCTGACATTCCAGACCTCGACAAGCAGAGTCTTAGCTACGCGTCGGTATTCGGGCTTATTGATGATCTTTCCCTGGAGGGGTCTGAGTATTCTTGGTGCTCATCATTATTTTATCTTGGTAAGGGATACGGTTGTTTCGTTGTAGAATAAGCAAACTGATCCGTGACGCTCTCTTCAGGTCAACTAGTTGCAGAGTATCCCTTCATATACTTGATGAGCCGGCTTCCTCTTACAAAGTTTGTCGGTGCAACAATGTAAGTCCGCGACTGGAATTGACACAATTCGTTGGATTCTAACCAGGTTAACCCAAAGCGTTTTCTGGGGTGCCGTGTGCATGTGCCTTGCGGCGCCAACAAACTTTGCAGGGTTCGGGGCTGTAAGGTTCCTTCTTGGAGTTACGGAAGGGGCTGTCTCTCCAGCATTTGTGACCCTCACTAGCATGTGGTACAGAAAACAGGAACATGCTTCAAGAGTGGGGTAAGGCATTGGATCCAAAAAAGCTCTGTTTAGCGATAAAATTTACTGACTTCACAACCAACTATAGCATCTGGGTGACGATGAACGGCCTCGCCCAAGTCCTTGGGAGCCTGCTCATGTATGGAATTGGGAAACAACACTACCCGCGGCTGGAACCATGGAGGGTTCTCTTCCTCGTCTGCGGTGCACTTACAGCCGCCTTTGGTGCCGTCTTCTACTTTCTAGTGCCTACCGGTCCTCAGAAAGCATGGTTCCTATCTGACAGGGAGCGAGAGGTCCTACTGGCGAGAATGGCGCAAGACAGAGAAGGAGGTGATAAGACCAATTTCTCAAAGTCACAGGTGAAGGAGACTTTATTAGATGTCCGAGCTTGGTTTATCTTCGCTTTCGGCATCCTAGTCACGATGCAGTCGCCGGTGCTAACGGTATGCCTTTATTTACTCTTTAACCATTTCCTCGATGAAGAAAGCTCACGCAAGTCAGTTTGCTTCCTTGATTATCAAGAACCTCAACTACGATAAATATCAAACGATGTTGTATACCTCCCCATCAGGAGCCGTTCAGATTGTCGCGATCTGGATCGGTGTACTCGGCTGCCAACTCCTTCCCAACAACCGTAGCCTGGTGGTCATTCTACTCTCCATCCCTCCCTTGATTGGCAACATACTTCTCTTAAAGCTTCCACTTACGACAGGTTGGGGACTGATAGTGTCCTCTTGGCTAGTACGTTTTGACCCCTCTGTCTCATATGAAGCGTGCGCTCACCCGTGATGCTAGGCGTCCTGCATCTCAGATGTGATGGTCATCCTTCTTAGTCTGAGCGCATCAAATGTAAAAGGAAATACGAAGCGGGCGATGGCCAACACGATGTATTTCATTGGCTATTGTGTTGGCTGCATCGCAGGTCCGCAGCTGTGGCAGACAAAATCCGCGCCCAGGTTCTTTGAAGGGGTAGTTACTGCAATTGTAACCTGGTGTGTGCTGGTACTAGTTATGGTCCTTTATTGGTACTTGTGCAGGGCTGAGAATCTGAAGCGAGACCGGGAAACCAGCACTTCTGCCGAGGTCGTTTTGCATACCGAGGATGTAACAGATATGGAAGATCGACTCTTCCGCTACAGTTATTGATAAGGCTCTAGATTTGGAGGACCGTTGGAGCGGGTCCGCCATGCTGAGCAGTATTGGATCAGTGGCTTGTGGATCTAGGGAACAGATAAGAGTGCAGTCAAACATGGTCGCTAGCAATATATCTCAATTACGTTTCCCGGTCGCTAGCAATTGCCATAGCAGTCAAAGGTACTTTGACCAAGGAGAAGGAACAAAAGAAATTACCTTTTCCAGAAAATCATATTTCTATAATGAAACTGTTTTCGCCGTTCCGTGGATCGAACATCTAGGGCTGCTTATCACAGTACAGAAAGTTCCCCGCACCTGTATTTATATATATCTGGAAAGAAGTTGAGCAAAAAGGTCTATGACATACACACCTCAACCGAAACCTAAACACTACTAATTCTAACGGCTTGGTACAAGTCTCCATTACCAACTGTTTAATTAACATATGTCTTTCATTACCTCTCATTACTTCACTTCATACTGGAATATCAGGAAACAAAACGAGAATAATTTAGAGTCTTCAAGAATTTATCATATAATAAGTTTCATTACAATATGGACATCATCAGATGCAGATGGGCTTTGCACGTCATGTTTGGCAGTATACTGGCATAAAAGAGAGGCATATTCGTTCTGATGCCCTCAATGCCGTCCAATACCAGTAAGATGCTAAATGGTGAAGACATGATGTTTGACCATGACTAACCAGTAAAGTTCGATAAGTTAAGAGCTAACCAACCAACAAGCCTTACTAGCCCTAGCCCCCCCGTCCCCCTCCCTATTTTAAACCATCCTTTTCCCTCAACACTTTGTATATCTAACATATAACTCCATCTGTTTCCGTTCCACCCCAAAACCACAAGAAGAAAGAAGGAGGATGTCCCCAAATATATTCTCCAAGCTTCTCCGTCCCCGCAAAAAGGACGCAGACTCAGATTTCAACCCTCCACCCCTCCGCACCTCCCCGGAAGCCCCCGGAATCCTTGACACCAGCTGCACCATTATCACCCAAACCCAAAAGCAAAGACGGTATAAACTTCCTATCCCGGACCCTGAGCACCGCCAGCGCCAACTCCAAACCCTTGCCACATCATCTGCCAGACCTCAAAACCCACAGTCTCAAAGCGCATTTTTTTCCAGGGTACCACTTGAGGTCCGTAATATTATTTACAGGGAGCTATTTGGTGGGAGGAGAGTGCACATTGATTATCTGTGGAAGAGACCGTCTGCTGTTGTCGCGCGGCCGCCGACGGGAAAAGACAAGGGGAAGAAGGCCGATGCTCATTGGCAATGGTGGCACCGCCTCTGCGCGGTCAGCGATGAGTGGGTGGATGATCGATTCGAGGAGCGATGTGTGGATGCGCTCGATGAGCGGGACGAGACGCTGGCTTGGGGCTGGGAGAAAGCAGCACCCCCGGGAACCAAGTTGCAAGGCGTGGCGGCGATGCTGACGGTTTGTCGGATGGGGTGTGTGTGGCTTTTTTTCTTCCTTTTTTTACCCCTTATTTCCTATTCCCTATGGTAATCTTGTGTGAGGCCCTCTCTAACTATAGACAAAAAAGATACACTGAATCCCTGCCCATCCTCTACACCACAAATACCTTCGTCACAGGCCCCAGCATGGACACCCCCTTCATCATCCGGCGCCTTCTTGCGCCCCCCTACACAGCCCTCATCACCGGCATGGACATCGCAACCACAATGGCCATGCCCTACACTGCGCCTCCGGATCTTCCTGGAAACTGGACGACGGTTTATCCCGCGTTCTTCGATCTGCTGCAGCATTCGTTTTCCGGTTTGCGTCGCCTGCATTTAACTATTTACCTTAACCCATGGGAAAAGAGCAAGGAGCCTGTTACTGAGGAGTCGCTAGAGGGGTTCTTAGCGCCATGGAAAGAGCTTGAAGCAAGTCGCGAGTGGACAGAGTTATGTTTTTTTGTGCCGGGGGATTGGTTTGAGCTTCTGAGGGGGAGGTTTGAGACGCACCTGGAGAGGCAGACTGAGAGGAGGTGGGCGTTGAAGAGGACGAGCGTTAGGCCGCTGGTGGTGGGGAGTTGTTTCTAGCTTTTAGGTGGGAGTGTATTGTTTTGCTCGCTTATTGATGTACAGATAATAGATGAATGAGTGAGAGGAATTTAGATCAATTAAGATGGTAGACTGTCTAGAGGGTCTACCTGTTTCCTTCCCCCTCCCTTTTTTAAGCTGTCGCCGTCGCCGTCGCCGTCGCAGACACAGGCGTTTCACTGTTGATTGTGGTGATGGGCCCAGTGGTTTCAATGCACACGTACGTCGAAGCCTCAAGGCCAGCGCAGTCTGTCCCCAATGCGGGATTCCATGAATAGAAGTCGCTACCAAAACAAGACAAAAGTCATTAGCTCTGTGAAAACCCACCATACAATCCCAACCAAAAAGATCAGGTAACATACCTAAGCTGGACCCCCGCCTCACTTGCAAGATCATAGCAATCATCGTTGCTCTGCACATCATAAAATCGGAGACACCTGGATACCATCCCTGTCTAGAGGTCACATCCCATCACGTTAGTACATTGCTAAACCATGAGCCAGGAAATTATACTTGCGTAGGTGTAGGCGTCACAGGAACCGGATCCCCCAAGGTGATCGTCGTCGCGTATCCCGAGGTCCCAACACACACAAAGACGTTGGCCTGCAGCCCCGAACAAACAGACCCGGTGGCCGGGTTCCAGACGTACAAGTCGGAGAGGGCGACACCGGCGTCTAGGGCAATGTCTTAGCAGTCATTGTTTGCTTGGACTTCGTAGAAGCGGATGCAGCAGGCTTTCATGCCGGTCTGGTTTGTTAGTGTTGATTTTCTCTAGAAAGATGGATGTCTGGGTGATGGGACATACCTGGATAGGCGAGGGTGTTGCTCCAGCGGTTGTGGTCGTGGTTGCACCTGTACTTGTACTGGTCATGCTGTTGATGCTCGTGGAAGAGGAGATAGTGGTTGTGTCATTACTGGACACTCCCACCCAGATATACGTATTCACCGCGAGTCCCGTGCAATTTGATCCCAGGGATGGGTTCCAGTCTACGAGATCGGAGGTGGAGATCCCGTTGGCGGTTGCGATCGTTGTACAGTTGCCACCCCTTTCGTTTACTTAGCGGCGAACTCACGAATTAGTACCAATAGTACCAGTATAAATCAGTACTTTCTTCTTTTAAATCAGTTATCTAATTTATACCAGGCTCGTCCAGACAGTGATAAACTATATTAAAATAGCAGCAGTACTAATAAAGCTCATAGCCTCCGGCAGGTAACACGTGCACTGGACCTTACTATGGACATATATCTTAAATACCTTGAATCTAGAGTATTTCATGGTTGATTCCTTACCTAGTCAACAGGCCTTTTACCATGACAAGTAGATCGTATCACATGAGCCTACCTCTTTCTTCTGCAGGCGGACGGGGTCTTCATGATTGCTGGATATTTCTTCTCCAATCATGCACAAAGAGAGACCATGAGTACCCTTCTAATCTTGTAATTGGACTAGTACCCTGACAAATCAGCTATTAAGTTTATATATTTCCTACTCTGCTGAAATTTTATTTTCATGGAGCCAAATAACATCAGTACTTGAGCTAGCCGGCAAGAGACAGCAACTGAAACCCCCAAAGACAGCCGGCGGAGTGAGTCACTGCTGCTAAGTAACATAGAAGAAGCTGGACTTGCTTCTATTCCTTCTCATATAGATCTAAGATAGATAATATGGAGTATTACATTAGGCATAGCCTGGTATGTTGAGCGGTGGCATTGGGTGTTAGGGACGTGGATAGGTAGTGGTTCCCAGGGTAATGCCTTGGTGTGTTTATTGTAATTTGTCGATATATGTAGATCTACTACTGCCGGTCTGCTGTAGAAGATTGTCTTTGGATCGCATTCTGTTGAAGCGGGAATTAATGAATGGTTATAGGAAAACAGAGCTTTAGATACTCATAATCCTCTCATATAACCACATATGCACATCATCCGGAACACTTTCAATGATACTTGGAAGCACACCTATGTCGTTCACAACAGGAAGTGAACCAGGAATCCCCTATAATCCTATTAATGGTACTATGGCATGAGCGACTGTCGAAGAAGACTGATTAACAAGCCACCAGCACTGCTTAAGGAACTGCGTCCTGCAGTCACTGTTGCATATTTTTGTATCCCATCTGACGACACCTGGATTTCTCCAGCCATAGCATCGCATTTATCTAATCCTATAGTGTAATTCTTTATTATTCCTCTTCTAGTAAAATATGATTATAGATTTCACAGCTAGTACTTATACATATACTCCTCTGATATTCCCATATATTACTTACACTAAGAAGTGAATTTATCTCGACGCAGATAATTTCAGGAATATTTCTATAAATTCTATAATATCTAAGAAGTTTTAGATAGTCCTATATATTTAAGTCTCCGAGCAATTAGTATGAAAATGCAGGATTAGATGTCTAGTCTGGTAATTTAACCAAAATTAACGGAAGATTTAGGTCTGCGAGCTTGAGGATTGTTATTTAGTTCATCACCTAAACATATATTATTGCGAAGTACATAGCAAGCTTTCGTAAAGTGGGCTCTTGAGGAAATTCATGCGGAGGCTGAGAGGAAAGACTCATGTGATCATCGCATCCGTGCCATCAGTTGCACTGTCTCCCGAAGAAAACCAAAGGAAAATAAGTGAAAACGAAAAAAAACAAAGAAGAAAAGAATTTCAAAATTGTCGCACTACAGTATGTGAAAGACTGAGAGCTGCAAGTTCGAAATATCACAACGAAAGAAAGCAGATACTCAATTGACCATGGTGGTGCTAAACGGATCTCAAACTCAGGATCGTTTGAACATCTTCATAGCCGACGCTGGTGTTTTCCTCTTGGGCAAGCAGATGGGCGGTTCGGAGCACATTCTTGATCTGTCGACCATTCAACTCCAACTTCGCAATTTTGTCAAGCTGTTCGTTGGAGAATTTTTCCACGTTTGGAGCAGCCAGGAACTGCATCCAAATCTGACGTCTCGTGTTCTCAGTAAGTTCCGGGTAGCAAATCGACACGTGAATTCGGGATTCAAATGCAGGGTCCATGTTTTCGGCACGGTTACTGGTAAGAAATAAGATCCCCTGGAGTCTGTGAGATACTGTGCGAGCAGGAGAGCGAGATGACTTTCATATCTTACCTCATAGTATTCCAAAACCCTAAGGAATATGGAAACTAACTCATTTCTCGCGAGATCAGTTGAATTGCGGGCCTCCATAAAAACATCTGCCTCGTCAAGAAGAAGGACAGCTCCCCATTTGGGAACAATAGAGAGAACGTCCTTCAATCTTTCTTCAACTCTTGAAGGACTTGTACCAAGGTCTGCCGCACTCAAAACGTATAGAGGTACTTTCATGACCTCTGCAACACCCTCAGCCGTCAAAGTTTTGCCCACTCCGGGCGGACCACGGAGAAGCATAATAACGCCACGTCCTTTGCCCTGGACGACATCATCAAAAACTTCAAGGCCATTCGACTTCGACTTGGCAACGGCAAGGATGAGTTTCTTCAAATGTTGCTGATTGTCTGGCAGGACCAAGGATTGAAACGCTTGCGCGTTCCAGGTAATGTCTGTGACATTGTCGACAAAGAACTCGAGCCATTTCTTGTCTTTGAGAGCATAACCACGCAACATTGGTGTGGCTATCATCCTTTGAACCTCGGAAAGCTCTGCCGCGATGGTATTTGACAAATGAAATTCTTCGTGGGGATTAAACGTGATATATGCCGCCGTGTCAATTACGATGCGACTTGTGATGTTGAGTTTTACCTCACGACCGAAAAGGTATCCCTTGCCGACTCCATCATATTGCTTGTAATGGTATCCTCTCAGGCTCTCCCAGAGGCTTCCACGCAATAATAATTCTTTCTCAATCGCATCCCTGTTTTCGTGATATGCCAGGGGTGCTACAGACAAATCCGTGATAGGGCATGTTCCTTCGAATGCCTCCAGTTGGAACTCATATGTTGAAAACCCAAATTTGTCACCATCAAAGTCGATGTACTTTCCGTTCAGTTCAAACGTACCGCTTCGAGAATCTATATCACCTGTTCCACAAATGAAAGCACGGGGTCGATTATCCAAGACACTAAAAACGATGTCACCTGGCTGGAAAAGGGTCCAAAGCAAGGCGTGAGTCACGACACCGTTTGATATAAGATCGGACTTCCTGGAGATAGTATCATGTAGTTCGCTTTCTAGAATCCCATACAGCAGGTCGACATGTGCCTTGGTCGTCGAATCTTGTTCACTCTCTCGAGCGGCTGTGAACTTTTCCCAGCGATGAACGAAAGGTTTGAATGGCTTGGTGAACTCGATTCGGTCCAGGCTCATCGTAAGTCCTGGATATCCCGCCATTACAGGAGTGAGAAACTTCTTGAGCGGTTCACTTTGCAGTACAATCGAATGAATTGTAAGACTCTTGCGACCATCGTAACATTTGATGTTTCTCACAATGATCGCGTAAGAGCTTGATTCAGCGCCCTCGGCCGGTTCGACCAGATTTTCAGGGAGTTCTTTAGTCCACGATGCGCGACCCCTATTATCTGGCTTTGTTTGATAGAGGTTAAATATATCGCAAAGAGAGCCTGGAGAGTCGTTTTGGACTGAAGAGAATATACTCAGTGAGCTTCGTTTTGCATAAACTCCAATAAAACCAGACTTACTCGTTGAGCTACTCAGCATTTTGGAGTTCATAGGAAGGTTTGATTCAAGGAATGACAAATGAGGAGGATGCCATGCAATATTGGTGCATTTGCCGGAGGTGACTTATATGCAGTATTTTATGAAGTGCTCTGATGAAAGGTATTTTGAGCCTCATTCTTTTTGCTACCCATTTTGTCCCTTTGGAGCCCGACAGGATGGACTGGTGTGACAGGCGCCAGTCTTCGGGGTTTGTTTGGACTGCAATCACAAGCAACAAGAGAGCCTCATTGCGCCTTCGGAATGTCGATATTGATCGTGCGCTGTCCCAAACCCCTTCACCTACCCCGCGAATTTAGGCAGCAGGGCTTTAGTGGTGGAAGCCTGGCAAATTGTCTTACATACAGCCTTGTCCGCCCGGATGTGAGTCTGCCTTGGCAGCATGCATAAGCGTGCTCTGCGCCAATCATCCTAGTGTCCGACGGCCGACCACTGAGGGCTTGATTTACGAGCATCTTTGCTGTCGCCGCAAACATTCCAATGTGGTCTGAATGCAGGTAGTTTATGTTGGGACAGTAATCTCTCCGTCGCTAGTCTGACTAGGCGCGATCTATCGTTTTTGGTCTAGCGGTTAGCGTTCCGACAGTTTATTTACTAAAGAGTCTAGATTGTGTATTGATGCCTGAAGGTAGTGACGCGGACCACTTACCATAGAATGAGGGTCTCGCCCAACTAATATATGTGTACATAGTATATTGTGTATATATCCCTTAATGACTACAAATGTCATCCACTGATATCCTTTCCCCAAGCTCGTTGCTGAATGCATAAAAAGCCGCATTTATACTTTGTTTGCTCATTTTCCAAGATTATGGAAGCTCACCAAATGTCTCCCTATGCCGACGATGAATATACGGATGGATGGAGTTGCACTCGTCCGATCGAGCTGGAAGAAGGTGTAAAATCCGATGTGATCGTCTTCTCGACGGAAGAACTGGTTTAGTTCGTGCTGGATCGTGTGCCCAGAAATATAAGATTACGGATTCGGGGTTATTCAATTCTCAATCGGTGACCTAGACGGGGTGGGTGGGTGCCTTGGGATAGTTTGCAGTGGCCTGGGATGCGGATGGGGTGGGTTGTTATTAGTAGAGCGGGGGGAGCAGGGGGTAAGAGCGGTTGTGGTTGGTGGTCGAAAACTGCCATAGCCCTTGATGGCTTCTAGAATCCCGTTCATAATACGCGAAGACCCCTGGGCGTGTATATTTTCCACTCCACGCTTGAAGATTATCGCAACCTTGGGCCTAGTGGAGGGGTTAAGAAGATACCGGTGCGTTTTCGAAATGTCTTTGACTGGGGATGATCGAGCACAAGGCTGGGAGGATATTGTCGAGGTTTCGTCTCGGTTGGAGAGGTGCTTCCACACCCGGTCATCATTACTGTCTAGAACGAAAGGTTTTTCATGTACAGTATTTGCCTAAGCTGTTTCGACAACAAGCGGCAGGCTTTCCAGATGTATTATAGATAGACGTGCAATCACTCTGGAAAGATCTGGGAATATATATCTTGTTATACAAGGTTGGGCCTGAGAAGTTAGAGCTTCTTTTTTCTAAAAATTGTTCATTAGAAAAATGGCAAAATGAGTTATAATAAGTACTGGAATGATATGAAATAGGAAATATGATTGAAATAACATTTGGTCAATAATATTATAATGATGAATACTAAGAAAATATAGGTCAACAGAACAAAAAGTAATATAAAAGTAATATTACTAGTCTTAAATAAGACTGTGAATTGGGTAGTCTTACACGGTAGACTAATACTATCTATCTAACATGGTTACTTATTCGAATATTTACTAACATCAATCTATGCGTAAGATTTACTATCTTTTGAACTAACTTATAAAGATAGTCTGATAAATAAGTAGCTGAAGACTACGAGCATGCAGTGTATGCAGTATGCTGGTTGTTGTTGTGTCTCCATACTGTTAGTTATGAAGCTTGCTTTTTTGAGAGGTTTGGTCGTTTATCCGCGGCTACTTTGCTCCGATGTTCACATTTCGGTTAGGATTCGATAATCGCTGCTCAGCTGTTTGTTCCCGGAGCTTCCATCTATAGGCACAGAACTTGCAGTGGGAGAAATATCCCTCATTACGGGCAACTATGGCTAGGGATTACTCCCTCGATCCCTGCCAGTGTACGTCAACGGCCAGGTGACCGCCTGCAGTTTCTCAGGAAATCAAACCGAATCAACCAATAATACTACAGGGATAACACATATCTCACGCGTAGCCTTGTCTACCCTTTTGGTGTTACTTTTTCTTCATATTACATGAGCTGCAACGAGGCTTATCTTTGTTTCGAGGCCCCCCAAAGCAATGCAAGATGTTATTTGGTGGCGGTTCACAGCAGAGCCCTTCTTTACTTCATCCGGCTTAGACATGTTGAAGTACATGTAAGACTTTAGCAAGTGAAATTATCGATGACTTGGAAGCTAGCCTTGAATGCTAACCCAGTCCATGTTTCCGAATTATCCCGCTTTTTGCAAGGCTACGATCTTAGTAGGTAGCAGCACTAGCGTCGCTTTGCCCGAAAACACCCAATATACTTGATAGTGAACCACACCGCAAGAAATTGGGCTTTGCGGCTGAAGCCTTGTTCTTCTAGTGAAGAAGTCTTCCTGGGGCTTGCTACATAAGCCCGCCAACTTCATTTCTATCCCCAAAGTCTTTGAACACGCCTATGCGCCCTGCTTGCTATACCTTACTGCAACAATCTAGTTCTATTCTTATTATTGCTCCCTCACAGAACATGGCCAATGAAGATCAGTCCCCTTATTCGAACGAAGAGTATACTGTGAGATGGATATGTGCGCTGCCAGTGGAGTTCGCCGCGGCGAAAGGAATGCTTGACGAGGAGCACGGCAATCCGCAAATGCCACCATCCAAAGCTGACAGTAACTCGTACTTGCTGGGGTCTATCGGTAAATTCAAAGTTGTTGTTGCTTGTCTGCCCCTTGATCAACTGGGTGCCGCCTCTGCTGCTATTTGTGCAAAGGAAATGCTTTTCACTTTCCCAAAGATCTGTGTTGGACTTCTTGTTGGCATTGGAGTCGGCATTCCAGGCGTCGGCGACAGTCCTGATATTCATTTGGGTGAGTATAGTCATACTAATACTGTTGTATGTTTTAAAACCTTCTTTGAGCCCTTTATAATATGTCAATTTATCTATAAGATGTCGGGGACGTAAGTAGATCGTTCAAACTATTGCATTTTTGTGCCAAGCCATGGGCAACTCGTGGATGTCGCCCTTATCTCTGCTTTGATTATCCGCCTTGCACAAAAGCCAATCTAATCCCAGGCACGGATGCCCTAACTTTGCAGGAGCCTAGATTGTTCTTAATGAGGGCTACTGATGCCTGAGGAACCTCCCCTCAAGCTTCTCACCCTCGAAATGTCCAGCTCAATTAAACACCCACACAAACCCAATACCCCAACCACAGATTCGCACAGGATGAACCCACGTACGGATTCCACGTATTAAACTGACCCGCAGTAATACCTGCGTCCTGCTCTATCGACCAACAATTGTCCCCGTCAGCTACCAGATGCCACTTCTTGCATGTATCGATCGTATCGGGCATTGGTGACTGCTTCTGTGTGGCAACACAGTAATAGTAACCTGGTTGCAGGTTGATACAGTCTGATCCGACAGCGGGATTCCATTCTTCGAAGAGGGAGGTGGTCAGGTAGGTATATTTGTTGTTGACGATAGACCAGCAGCTGTCGCCGGATTTGGCTTGGTAGTAGGTTGAACAGTCATCTACTAGGCCCGACTGGGTAGGAGATGGAGCGCTGCTGGTGGGTGTGGAACTGCTAGCCGTTGATGTGGATGTGGAGGTAGGTGTTGTGGTGGTTGCGGAGGTACCGCCTGGAGTTCATCAGTTTGCCTTGAGAAGAACAGGTTATAGAGGCGGGGAGAATACTCACCAGAGGTACCAACGCAGACCCAGTAGTCAGCTTCAAGGTTACTACACGTTGTTCCTACAGCCGGGTTCCAAGTGTAGAAATCCCTTAGGCTGATGTCGTAATTGATAGCAATGTCAGAGCAAGTGTCGCCGTGTTTAACATAGTAGTATTTATTGCCTGCGGTGAATTAGGTGAAGTCGGGCGGCGATGATGAAGGAAGGGGTTTATACAGTTTGATGCGATTCCCGTCTGCTCAGGTAGGTAAGACCCAGTAGTAGTGACCGCTGAAGCAGTATTGGTAGCAGGAAGTGTAGTCTGCGACGCCACAGTGGTGGACCCGGTGACACCGATACAGACGTAATAGTCTGGCTGTAGGCCGGAGCAGTCGGGCTTGACGGCCCTGTGCGTCGTTTCAGCCGTTGAAGAAGTCTCAATTAGAGGTACGCACTTACGGGTTCCAGGAGTAAAACTGGTTGAGAGTAAAATTGCCATACGAGTTGACAATTGCCCAGCAAGAATCGCCCGTTTTGACGTAATAGAATGCATCACAGCTCGAGCTCAGGCCGCTTTGAGTCGGGGAAGGGCCACTCGCACTGGTAGTTATGCCTGACGCAGATGTCGCCGTTGTAGTAGGCAGCAGCGTGGATGATACTGTAGACACAGTGCTGGTGGATGAGGGTGTGGTTGATACAGCTGGTGCACTAACACAGTAGCTCCAGCCTTCTTTCAGGGCACAGTTGGTGATATTGAGAGAAGGGTTCTGTAATTCTTAGCCGTGGCAATTTTCATAAAAGGAAAAAGGTCATCTTACCCAGGAAGTTAGCTGTGTATCCGTGATGCCATAGTAGCTCTCAAGGTCCGCACAAGTATCTGTTGAGCCAATAGAATTCGCCCAGTATGTACATGTACTGGCCACATTGGGGTCAGTAATACCAGTGGGGAAGTCGCCATTGTCAAATCTCTTATTGATTGCAAGGCCATGGACGGATGCGAGGACGGCGAAGGTGAGGAAAGTCCTGATAGCCATGTTAGTTGGGATACCGAACTCTCAGAGAAATTACTCTCATCTTTACTGCAGATGAGCAGGACTAAATATACCTTCAGCTCCACTGCCAGCCAGGAATATGACACCGAAGGTGCGGGAATTCGAAATTACTACACCGGACTCAGCGAACTCCGATCCCGGCTCGTCGTTCCTACTACTGTTCCGCAAACCTAAGCGAGGGTCAAATTACGGCTGTAATCCCACCTTTGCTCCCTGCATTAGTTCCAATAGTGCTACTATCTTTTGCAGAACTCCGTCGGACTCCGGGCGGTTTTAGCCGACGTTGGTAATTGATTGTCATTATGGTCTTCTTCTGGATCATACGATGGTTTGCTCCCAAAGTTGGGTCACTCTTTCCCCCAATAGTTAAATGCAAGCAGCTGAGCTACGTCATCTATATACTAATAGCACATTGTAAATTGATTTGTCCGGTCACGGCTATCTTCCTGTTCCGAATCGACGTCGCCGTCTGAATCCACCGGCCAAGGTTGACTCAAGACTAGGTTCGGCTCTGGTTCCCTCGTTCCAGACGGGTCGATAATCCCCCCAGTGCAATACTTTGCACACCATCTGTTCGAAGCCTCCTCCTCCGGGGTCTTAGGATTCAGCCCTAACATATGCCAGTTGCCGATGCTTATTTGATTGTGCAATTTGCGTTCAGCAAATGGGGTCAAAAGCGACACGGCATCAATGAAATTCCTTTTCTTTGCGAGATCCAAATCTGAGGGCTCGGGAAGAAACCCTTTGTCTAGAAGAAGCCTCAGGATTTCCAGCTGCTCATATAATATAGCGAAGCCGACGGCACTATATGCTGTACCAAAAAAGAAACCAGACTGTGGATACAGATCACAAGTTACCCCCTTGAGTGCACCATTGTCAATCAAAAGTTCAGCCATTTCATAATGGCCGTCTCGAATTGCAGTGAACAGGGCCGCAGACCCGTAATCCACGAGGTCTATGTCGTACTCAAGAAAAAGCCGAAGCATGCTGCGGTCGTCTTCATGAGCGATATGGCACAGTACCCCATCGCCGTAAAGACCGATACCATGGTCCAGCAGTATCCGGACAATGTCAGGCCGGTTGTTGCGGACAGCCTGCTCGGTCGGGCATGGGCACTCTTTGGGCCCCGGACGTGCCCCAATGCCCAGCAGCCGAGGGAGTATAGACCTGTACCCAGCGGTGACAGCAACTCCCAAGGCTGAAGGAGCGTACCTTGCCTCTGTTGCAGGATCCAAGGGGGCCTTGAGGGCGAGCATTCGCTCGACCAGCTGGTCATCGTGCTGGCGCAATGCCCAATGTAGGACCGAGCGCAACTGGGCGGGCGACGCCGCCTGGCCCGACCGGGTCTCGCCGAGCAAAATTTCTAGTGTCTTCATATGTCCCCCTTGGGCCGCACACAGTATAGGATTTTTCTTCGCCCACGGGTCGACGCCTGTTCCTATTCTAATCTTTCTCGCTATATATCTTGCTGGAGGGGTATATGCAGCGATATTGGCGCCTGCGGTCAGCAGTTGCGCCGTCAAGTGAGCCTTTCCGTTTTGAGCGGCCCACAGCAGAGCCGAGCCTTCATTATGTCGAACGTTATAATTGCAAAGGAAAGGATGTAGGGTCGTGTATAGATGCTTGGTCGTCTGCATAAGGTGACTAATATCTCGCTGGGTGGTCAGGTATTCGACTACCCAGAGGAGCAGCTCCATGGGCAGGTGGTTTAGAGATGACATGGTAAATTGAGATGGTTTACAGGGAACTAGAGCAATCGGTCAAATTGGAGGGGCAGTCCTATTTATAGGGATGAGTTGCCAAGTACACTATTACTAGTAGGGTAAAGCTAGCTAAATGGCGACTGATTAAGCCGTGGAACTGTCACCCAAATGACCTAGTCATCGTAATCAAAATGTGCGTAGACGCGTCTATCACCCACGAGGGGGTAGTAACTATATGGTTTGTTTGGCCCTTCACACGCACCCATCGACCAGTCACATGCCGAGTAACGTAATGCCAGCGCTAGATATGTCACACTATCTGGCAGGATTATCAGCAACGAGGGGCTCTCGTTTGGAACAGCAGTAGTTACCTGCATTATGATAACCTTCATTTGGTTTAAAGACTGCAAGTCGCCAAATGCGTCCTCTTTCGTAGGCGGGTATCTCAGTAGATGCTCCCCATGGCGTGAACTTGACATCCGCTGAATGCGAGCCGTTCTCATTAGCCATCTGAGCAAAAGTGTACGATGCCTGAGTGCAGAAACGACCCACCGGTTGCATCGGCCCCAACAATGGTGCTGCAATGAGTCAGCTCGTGTAGTAGCGTGCCTGCAGCAGCATATTTCTTTAGATCATCTATGTTCATCCCGCGCAGGCTATCCTTGCTATTTTCCAAACTACTCAGTGTTGTTGATGTCGCTACCTGGTCGAAGACGGACGGACAAATGCAAATCTCGTCTTGTCCAGTTATCTGGTTCCTTATTTGCCAGCCCTTACTTGACTGACTGTCGTGGCAGAGTGCTCCATACCCCGGGGCTTTCATGAAAGTGGGACCGGCCTCTCCTGCTGGTCGTGTATCTCGATACATACCTTGTCGGAGGGTGTGAGTTAGTTACGGAGAGCCCATGGTGAATGGAAACCACTGACGTTGTGTTTTGGAGCTGGCAGCTTCGTCCAATACATAGAAGTCATCGTTACAATGGATGGTCAGAGACAGATTTTCGCCATCCAAAGCGCTGAGTATGCGGCTGTAAACACCTGTCACAGAGCCCATAAGGGTCAGTCCAGAAAGCTTCTATGAATGGCCAAGGAACTTACTTAATACCGATTGCATGTTACGGGATGTAGTCGTCCATGAAACCGGAGTGCCTGCCCCTGCCACATGTCGGTAACTCGTTCGTGTGGTCAATTTGACTGTTCCGATCATTGTAATCCAGGAATTCAGAATTCTGGTGTAGTCGGCAAACTGAGTGCCCCAAGTGGCCGGTTGTTCTTTCTCCCTGATAACTGCGCGGATTCTCCGCAGCTGTCCTGAAGCATCCCTCAACTGCTAGAGGTTAATAAGTTCTCTTGACCACTTTGAACAAGAATGCGCACACAGTCCAGAGTCGAAATCTAATCTTAATAGAAAAACCGAAAGGGTAAAAAGAAGAAAAGTCCGAGGTTCATACCATGCCTTTAACTTCGTCCAGCTCAGTATCCAGATACGCCTGCTGCGCAGCACTGCAGGTAGCTCCATACTTGACACCAGGATATCGTGATGCTCTTTTGACCAGATCCCTCGGGACAATATTGGACGTATTGGCGGAGGGAACAACATCGGTATCTTCAAGAAACGGCTCCAAAGGAAATGTAATGGCCTGGCGAAAAAGCACTGCCAAGAGGAGGGCCATTAAGGTAGTGGTCCATTTAAACATAGTGTGAAATTGACTATACAGCCTATTTGATATAACGGGTGAACAAACGATATGAGAAAATATGCGACTGAATGCAACACAATCAAAGAATGTCTTAGTAGGCGGATGTTTGTTTTTCTAAGCGAGCGACTGTATCGAGAATCAACAAAATCGTAAGAGAGAGTTACTTTCACACAAAATTTGGAAGGAGGTTGGCTAGTTAAACAAAGTGGGTAATGCCCGACTCTCCAAAGGCAGGTCAAGGATGGCCTTGCTATCCCCTCAGTCTCACACACTACTCAAAGTCTGAATTACGCCTTTTGGTCCTCTCGCTTTCCGGCACTCCTGGTAGATGATCACCTTGTTACGGAGGCTATTAGTATCAAATTTCCGAGGATTCCCCAGATCCCTGTCATTAGGACCGGAACATGCATATTTCTCCTGGTGTCGCGGAAGACGGACATCCGCCGGATTGGAAGTAAGATAGGATTATGCAGATACCGCCATATCCCATTGGAGGGGTTTCACACCTCATGCAACAGTAGTAGGGCGGGGTATCCGATAATCCAATCAATATGGACTATGGGGACGCAGTGCCTGGTGGAGACTGGATAGAAATTAGAGCTGAGAAATGCATTTTAGGTAAGGAAGATGGTCTGGTGCGCCATTTTCTGGCTTATTGATGAAATGGACCTGCCCCTGCATCGTGCTCTTATATTAACATTCTGTCTTATGTTGCATTGCTAACAGCTCCTTGTGGAGTTGACAATAAGGACCGTTCATTTAGTGTCCCCACACTGGGATCATTCGGCCAATAACCGCTCTCAGAAGCTGGCACTAGAAGCTTAGCTCGCTCAGGGTCCTCAATAGAATCGGAAGGACCCGGACCCTTAATACATTAGGGCTTAGTGCTTATGCCAAGCAGCCAATTTCCGTCGGTGGCCGACGGTTACCGTTAGCCGAAGTGATCGGACATCGAATGGTCGACAGTCCGATATCGCAAAATCGAGAACATTAATCAAAAAAGTAAATACTTGAATGAGTGGGTTAGGTCACGGCTTTCAGTTAGTATCTTTACTGCACCCGTAAAGTTGAACGGCGGGACACCCATGAATAGAAATTGTCGTCTTAGCTTAGTATAAAAGCCGTTCGAAATAATAGGGAACAAGCCATAGTCAGCTTTCTCCGACCAGAGAGCAGATTAAATCTCTGTGCGGACTTTTGCAATGCAACGATCAACAAAAGCGTGGTGGTTCTTCCTGAGCGCCTTGAGTGTGCTTCCTTCGGTACAAGCAGCCGTAGGCTCCTGCTCAGCAACTAGTCCATGCGACACTGGTTGTTGTTCAAAATATGGATCTTGTGGTTTTGGAAAGGAATTTTGTGGAGATGATGTGTGTATCTCCAACTGCCATGCAGTAGCTGAGTGCGGAGGTATGTCGCGCTGTTTGGAAGGTGCCCCTCGGCTACATTAACATGTCTCTCAGAATATGCTGCAACGCCTGGAGCAACTTGTCCTTTGAATGTCTGCTGTTCCAAATATGGGTATTCTCACTCGCTTGTTAGAAGTTTTGACTTCTGCTGACTCACTATAGCTTTTGCGGTACCGCCGATGACTTCTGCGGCACTGGATGCCAGAATGGCTGCGACGCCATCAAAGAACCGTAGGCATTGGCCAAATCTATTACCATGGCATCTACTGATTACATCGCATGATAGTACTTGTTCTGGATCGTCTAGCGAGGCCGTCTACATTGGCTACTATGAAGGCTGGAACCCAACTCACCCTTGTGATGTAGTCTTGCCTGAAAACATCAATGTTGACCCGTGGACCGTAAGCATTATTTCAGCCCCTCCTGTCTTAACATTAAGCTAAGCATTACCCATACATAGCACCTCTACTATTCCTTCGCCGGCATCAGTACATCTGACTTTACCATCACCACGACCCATGACAAAGATAAGGAATACTGGTCCAGGTTCACTGCCCTCAAGAAGAAGAAGCCGTCGTTGAAAACGTACATTTCTGTCGGGGGATGGGACCTGGGAGGCGAGGTATTTTCCCACATGGTACAATTTCCAGGGGCACGCAAGGCTTTTATTAGTTCAGCGCTCTCGATGATGTCCGAGTATGGGTTTGACGGAATTGATATCGACTGGGAATATCCCGCTGCCGAGGATCGTGGTGGCGCATCGACCGATACCGAGAATTTCGTGACTTTTCTCTCCGAATTGAGAGCCGCCCTGGGAACAGAGTACGGTCTTACTTGCACTATACCCTCTTCCTACTGTGAGTACAGATATTTAATCAAGTCATCGCGATATATACGTACCTTTAGCTGACAGATAACAAGGGTATCTGAAAGGCTTCAATGTTACGGGGATGGAGCCCTACGTTGACTATTTCAACTTCATGTCATACGATATTCATGGTACTTGGGATGGCAAAAGCAAGTGGACAAGCTCTGACGTGAACCCCCACACCAACCTTACCGGTAGGGCATCCTATTGGATTGTAGTAATGTAATACTGATCTTGAACAAGCTAACGTCATTCACAGAGATCTCTTCTGGACTTGATCTCTTGTGGCGCAATGGAATTGACCCTGGCAAAGTTCTGCTCGGCCTGGGGTTCTATGGACGGTCATTTACGTTGGCTGACCCTTCATGCAATACTCCGGGGTGTCCCTTCAATACTGCAAACAACAGCAGTGGTGGGGGAGTTGCTGGAGAGTGCACCCAGACTAGTGGAATCCTCTCCGACTACGAAATTAATCGCATCATGAAAGACTATTCAGTCAACATTAAGTATGATGAGGCATCCGGAGTGAACTGGATGACGTGGAGCGGAAATCAATGGTGAGTAATTTCTGTCTGCATCACTCACCCGCGTAGCTTGATCTGACCGTAACATTGCATCAGGGTCTCATTTGACAATGCTCGCACTCTGAAGCAAAAGGCAGACTTTGCCAATAGCAAATGTTTAGGAGGTTTATTCAGCTGGGCTCTCGATATGGGTGGGCCTGGGTCTCTCAAGAATCCGAACGACATGTCTTCTAGCGACACCGGCATGGGTGGTGCCAATACTGAAGGAGGAAGTGATGGCACTGGTGTCGTCTATGTGGGGCCGGAGGTGTTTACCTCGCCAACTGTAACTGCAATAGCCCCTGTCGACATTATATTTCCTCAGGATATCCTTGGCATCCCGACAGTGATTTCGCCTGAGTCATACCCAACAAGCTTGGAGGTTGTCTGGAATACCACGACGACCGTCATCTCGGGTACATCCACTGGCGTCAGCACGGGAATAACCCGCTACATCATGCCCACCAACATCGCCGTGCCCCCAGTGACGATCGGAACCATCAACTATTACAATTGGAACATCACCAATCCACACATAACCTCTGCACATGGAACCTTAATCCCCAGCATCGACCTACCCCCCGTGACAGTCATCGATGACCCGAATCCACTAAATGAAACAGGCATTTCTCACTCCCCACTGGGTACGCGGGTGATCCACATCCCTCCTTGGCCGTGGTCGACTGGGGGCACAGTTTATCCGAATGTCACTTTTAATCAAGGCAGCCCTCCTGGTCCGACATGTACTGCCAACTGTGGTCACAAGTGCAGCAACTTTTGCGATGGACCCTGCCTAACGGATTGCGGTAAAAATAGCTCTTTGGGATTTATCGATCCCTTGGATACTGACCCACCATCGGTAAACAAGTGCTCGGGCCCGGGATGTGTCAATGGAAAATGCACGGGACACGGGCTCTGTATTGAGCGTGGTTGTACTGGCTCTGATTGTCAACATCGGGTGTGCGTGGGAGAGAACTGCACTTCTACTGCATGTACTGGGCGAGACTGCAAGGATGGGCACTGCACTGGAAGCAAGTGTAAGGATCATGGCTGTATTGGTACTGACTGCAATGGTTATGACGACGAGAACGATAGCGGGGACAATGGTGGTGATGATGGTGATGATACTGGTGACGATGGAGATGATAGTGGCGACGATACTGGTGACGATGGTGATGATAGTGGTGATGACGGAGACGACAGCGGAGATGATGGGGATGACAGTGGCGATGATGGAGATGGTAGTGGTGATGACAGCGGAGATGATGGAGACGATAGTGGGGATGATGATACCGAAAGTGACGCTGACGGGGCATGCTTTGGGTTTCAATGCCTCTCCTGGGGCTGTATCGGCGTCGATTGTTCTTCCTCAACGCATACCTGCACAGGTCCGAATTGCCATGTTGTTAGCTGCAGTGGTCCGGGCTGCAAGAACGGCATATGCAACGGAGACCAGTGCAATTCAGAGGACACTGACTGTGATTCAAGGGAGGCAGACAGATGTACCGAGTATATCTCAAGCACTCTCGTCACTCCAGCCTCTACATACTCCACAACTACCGTTACCAGCCTGTGCTCCACTATCACTGCATGCTCAGCGAATCCTTCCACAATCACCAGCACAATAACCGGAGATGGCCTGATGGAAGGCACGATTACTGCAGTGGATTCAACCGTGTCTGAAGACCACGCCCTCTGGACCATGATCATGGACGATCTCAGCAGTTACTATTCCATGGCTTTTGCCACTAACACTTCGACAAGCACCAGCAGCACGTCCAGCACCAAGAGTACATCTACGACTCATTCTACGACCTCAACGACCACCTCCACCACTTCTTTCGCGTCTGAAACGGGCTATAATTGTAAAGGCTCTTCGCGCTGCGGTACCTTTTCGAATTTACGGAGTTTCTGTGATAAGGCAAAAGATGATCTATTGGGCACGGTGACTTACGGGTAAGAAGCTCAACATCTGAAGAAGCATCGCAATATTCTAATATCTTTCCAGTACCACGAAGAAAGATACAAATTCAGGTACATGCTACACTGATGGCATGAATGCAGGATTTGGGTGCGGTGTATTTGTTGAGGGGGATAACTGCGAAATGACAGGGGCTGAGCTAGCAGCGTAAGTTGCATCCTATTTGCTTCTAAGACAATCTGTTGTACCGAAATTTACTTTGACTGCAGACACTACGATCATATTATGCAATCCTCCGGTGGTGGTTGCAAGATATGTGGTCACGCTCTGTTATCTAATGGCTGCAAGGTGACAGTGAATTATGTGAGCCATTGCCAAGATACCGATGGCATCTTCCAGCCTGCTGGAAACGATGGTGCGGATGAGGTTGTGGAAACTTCTGCTTCTCTGAGACCTTCTCCTACTCCCCTGCCTACTACAAGCCACGGGGTATTTAATTAAGTGCAAGTGTTTCAAATACTCCCTAAATATATAGGATCCTCTAGCATCATGTGGCTTGAAAAGTATCAGAACAAATTCCGGCCTGTTTAAGTTGTTACAAAACATTTGACGCGCGCAGCAAGATTATATATATATTCGATCATGTAGTAGTAAATGCCACATGGATCCCACCAAATCCCTACAGTCACTAAAAATCTATACACTAGTAAGATCACGCGATTGCAGCACTGCGGACTTTCCAATTATTTTCTTTACGGCCATTCCGTGTCAGTGCTAAAGTTTCTAACAATAACTGTGTTTAGCATAAACGGACTAATCATAGAACAGACATAACGCCTACTCATCCCTAGATTATCGTTGGGGTCACTTCAGAATAAGGAATTGTGTTCCACTTCTTCCCAAAATCCCCAGAGCGAAGCATGCTATAGCCTTGCGCATACACGACCTGGCTGCAGCATCTTAGTCAACACATAGACGCCGACCAGTTCCAGCCTCCCCAAAAGTAAAAGAAGACAAAGAAGAATAGACAGGGGCTAAATGCAGATCATGCATCAAACGCACCTCTTTCAGAAATCGCTTCACTTCCTCACTAGTCCAGCCAAGCATCTGGGTAACTGTCGCCGCACCGCAAACTTCAGGCCCTTCCAGTCCTGCAGCATGTCAAAAGTTCTATTAGGAGGCATAATGAGAATATTGGCTTACGTGTTCTATGAGAATGCGAACGTGGCGGATGGTTGGGACTTTTGTGTACCATTATGGTCCGACTCTATTTTAGCGGACACGCCTAGTCGATGCTATCGTCCCGAATCTTTCATATTTGTGGCCAGTATATGTCCCCACTCATGATAGGCCTATACCTTTTGCTTTAGAGAAAATCTTTTGTGAGGACCAGCTGGGATCATTAGGGTTGTCATCAATGGATCTTCCGTCGGTTTAATTATGGTCATTAATGGTGGATGCATTGTAGATCCATCGTGGAAGATAGCAGCACGCCTTTCCCGTTAGGGCTAATAAGAAGCGTTAGGAGGAATATGCTCCTGAATGGAGCTAAATTAGGCGTTAATCCGTCAATGCTCATGCTATGTGGGGATTGTTTTCCCCTCAAGCTTATTCTTGGTCTGACCCACTTGGTACTTCAGTTTGCCAAGCGAACGTCGTTTCCGCTCACCCCAGACCAACTTCCAAGGTTCTTGGCATTGTCTCCAACGACTCCACTCCGCCAGAAGGTCTTGAATTCTTTAGGAATTTTTTTCCTTTTCTATCCCCTTCTTTTGAATCACAAGTTATCGACGGGCTCGTAGATCCGAGCATATATATTTACTGCCCAGCGTGTATTGTAGTTTGTGAGCAATAGTGAAAAGGGAGAAGTGGAAAATTCGAATCAGAAACATGATCAGTAGTCATAGTGCATTGCTCTTTGGCCTGCGGAAACACATATTTGGTAGTAAGATAGGAACTGTGTTGAGCTGGTCATTCGGGGTATACCAGCAATGCTAATACAGGCTGGCTTCACTTACAGCATCCACAATCACTAAGGAAAGTGTGCTGAAACATGTTGCTGGTAAACGATCAGTGTTGGCCTTCTGCGGACATACCTACATCGAGCTAAGGTCCCGTGTACGGCATAAGGTACCTCGACCATACTCACAGTCCTGGAACATACCACTCAAAAGAAAAGCAATGTATTTTTCTCAGGCTATGTCTATACATGCAATGATTGTGAATATGGGACGCACATCATTTCTCAAGACTTCTTTCGCAGATCAAGTTCTTTCATCAACCATGGGTCCATGAGAAGTTCTACAGCGGTCGGGCGATCTTCGGGGTTCCACTGCAAGGCCAATCGCAACCATCTCAGAAACCCCTCGACATCCTCACCTTGGATATCGGCGGCTAGCTTCTCGAATGACCGGTCAGGTATAGGCACTAGATCTTTCCACTCCCCTGATTCATCCCAGAAGACCCAGCTCATGTTCGCATTTTTCACGAATTCGGGTGACGGGGGCCCGAGCAGTGCGACAAGTTCTGCGATTTGAGCTCCGTCGTCCCAAGTGTCGTCTACAATCTTGCCTTGGATGATCGTTTTGGGGCTGACAATGTCCCAGGCCTTCCAAAATGGGTAAGTATCATGCGAGAGCCAAATAAAGAATGGGGTGGTTACTCACCACCATTCCAACACTCCAAAGATCCACCTTATAATCCCAATTGGATTTGAGGATCACTTCAGGGGCGCGATAGTAGTCCGGCATGATATCATCACACTGTTCCTCTACCGCAAAGCGGGCCGCGCCTAAGTCGCCAAGAAGAGGAAGACCATCTCCGGCAGGGAAAGGTGAGCTCGTATAGATCGTTCGATCTTGTAAAACCTTCCTCGGAGCTGGCCTGGAGGAGATTTGCTCTTCGAAATCAGACAGCACCTCAGGTGAAGGGGGCAGGGAGGAGAAGATTCTCGAGTCGTAGATCTTTATTGGGATTAAATTTGCGGAATAGTCTAGACAGAACAGGCAGCTCTTACCTGTATGTATGATGTGTGCCACGGAGTGTAGAAAATCTAGGGCAACGAGAAGTTGGCGAATGGCCGGTTTCATTCCTTCGAGCGTCATTTGGTGACCATGTTTGAGCTGCAGGAGATCGGATGTATTCATCCCAAGTGCTTGGTGGACCAGACAAAGATGGCGGTCTTGAGTGTTATTTATGTAAAATTAGTCAAGTAACTCGCGGATATACTTCTTGCCAGGATGGTCTGTGTCGATGGATTCAATGTGTTTATAGACGTTGAGTTCATGGTCTCTCCCTTGGCGGGAGACATATACCTTTAGGATGACATGGGTAGATTCACTGGTTGCTCAGCACTGATGACTTGTAGAGATAATGGGGATAACATAAAGCAAGTCACGAGCAAACCAAACCGTAGAAGTCACCCCGAATCCTACTTTGGCGATGGCTTGGTATCGGTCGTTAAATATTTCTCCTCGTTGGACAGGATAGTATTTTTGGGGAGCATATGTTGGCAGTCTTTCTTCCTCAAGCTTGATTTTCGGATCAAGAAGCTGAAATCCCGACGTCGGGAATGTCCGCGGGGAGCATTTCCATTTTGATGATGACATACAAGTGCTAGAGCGTGATCGGGTGTAAGAATAGGGGACGAAGGGGGTTATTCTGGTGAAAGCAAGAATTGAGAAGCGCGATCGAGTCAAGATACGGGAAGAGTAACCTGAGCATAGGCTCCAGGGATTTGCCATGATTACAGATTAAAGAAAGGGCCACTAGCAGTTGTGCTTTACTAAGAGAACCGAAATAGCATTTAGAGTCATGGGCGAGTCCGCCGTGAGCTGACATGTTACGATGTTGGCGGTTATTTCGCCACGTGATTGCGCCGCCATCACCTGACTGCTCGCTGGAGATTCCAGCCAAAGAGAAATGTCCAAATTCCTAAGAAATATTTCATATCATTATGCTCGGGCTTTATCCGACGAATTTCTGGGGAGTACTGTGCGCTTATGGTGTGTAGTCATAAGACGCGTAGTGAATGACTAGTTTGTAGGATAATATTATATGGCGGGACCCGGTCGTCATCCCACACCTCAAACTACAGTTATCATAATTGTTACTACTCCTGCATATCCTTGATTCAATCTCTGTGTGGCTCGCAGACGAACAAAGTTAGATTGAGACATATCAAAGAGAACCGAGTGGTCCACGACAACAATATTCCGACGACCGGGACAAACCGAGGCCGATACATTCATGATTACACTAGACAGAACACTTCATCCCATCCATGTAACTGCATGGGCAAGTGTAGTAATGCGGTCTCTAGACTTGCCTGTTATCGTTGTGGTAGTGTTTCACTCTATCAGTAAGGTTGTGGGCTTGTCGTGCTAACCATCCTGTTCTGACTATAGGCGGGATATTTTGATTGGGCGAAAGCATTGAGCTTATGGGTGCATCGCATGACCGGGTACCTCGAAGTCAATTGTAACATTATTGATCATTACGTGAATGAACAAGTAGTGGAATGATATAGTGTCAACTTCGGTCGGAGTCATGAAGCCAAGCATGGTCCCTTTTATCGTCACCTATCGAAGCCGTTGGTTCCGGAAGGGAGATGTCAGTAGATTTGGATCACACCTACGAGCTAATTTGTCGAACACTTTATCACTTTATGATTCATCCTTTATGGATGAAAGCATTGGGCTTGGGATGTGGATATTCTGATGCGATAGAAACTCAATCTAAATCAGAATCAAGGATATTGTATATACATTCAAGTGGTCATTTGACAATTACAACCCCATACTCAGCAGAGTTGTCTTTTAAGTTATATTCCTCTTGTGTACTATACCCACTCCTTCGTTATTTGACAAAGATTATTCAAGTCGACGCGAACTATGTTTACCTTGATAGATATCATAACTTTATAACTAATTTTCCGATCATTTGACAACGAATTCCGGATCGGACTAAGAGGATGGTACATACTCCTAAGCTAAAACACAGCATCGCACATCTGGCAAAAACATAGTATGTTGATTGAAGGATCGTCTAACTAAAGCCCGACCCACTGCCAGATTTTCACAGCGTGTTATCATGCCTACGTATTGTCATGTTATTATTTTTAGGCAACTACAACCGTCAATAATAGTTCTGAACACTTCAAAGTTATGTGACGAACTTGAACTAACTCAAGCCATAAAGTCCTTCTCCACGCGCTCCGGCCAGATCTGGATGCACGGCCACCTCGAGGTGGGAGTGCAGGACAGGGTTGGGGGCCAGATATAGCCACTGGTAAATTGCTGGATGGTAAAGAGAATGCGTCCAAAGAAGGGGCCACTACGACGCGGCATCCCATCAGGCAGACCCTCGATGATGTGCTTCAGAGCGCCATAACTGTACCACGCGTTGATGCTGTACGAGGTATCTTGCCACAACGCAGTCGTGTTATAGATGGCGGTAATGTACGGCATTGAATCGGTCGATTCTTTGGAATTGGACAGCGACTCATTGATCGGAGAGCCCTGGGCGGCAAAGATCGTCGCGGCACCGGCAGTGGGAAGAATCATGACGGGCGACCCAGCAGCGCCGGCTTGGTATCTGATCGCCGCGGCACGCCAGTAAGCATAGGGAGTAGCTGCACCGTCTGCTTCGGGAACGTCATTGCCGAATCTGTGGGTATTAGTCGATGTCTAACGGCATAATGCACGGGTACGTACGGGAAGGAGGCAACGTGAAGGTTGGCAGGCTGGGCAGAACCGATAAAGTGCGACTCGGGATACACGTGCTGCAAAGCAATTGTCAGTCTCTGTGTTAAGCTATCCACTGTGGATGGGCCAACATACCTCCCAGCATTGAAGCATGGAGACGGTGCCGAACGGGAGCTTTTGCGCGCGGATCGTGTCGAGGAGGCCGTCGGAATAGAGGGAGCGCTCTGTGCCAGAGGGACGGAACTTCTCATGTTTCCAAATTGTTCCGGCTGAACCGTTCGCCAAGGGGCCAACCAGGCTCTGAGTCATGAAAAGCGAGTCATTGGCCCTCTGCGCCCAGCCAACAACGCCGTACATTTTGGTGTCGGCAAAGGCCTGCATGAGCGTGTTCCATTCCGGGCCGTCGGGCTCCATAGTCTGCGACACATATTGCTCGAAGTCCTTGGGGCCGTTGGGAGTGCGGAAGGCAGGGTAGCTAGAGTGCGCCAGGGGTCAGCTGTGGGCCCTATGCATGTCTGCATGCTTGCAGGATGAGACATACCCAGGGAAGTAGAGCTCCGGGAAGGCAATGAACTTGGTGCCCTCGGCCGCGGCCTGGTGGATCATCTCAACCGACTGAGCTATGGTTGCGTTAAGGTCGTAGTTCCACCAGGTCGATTCGTCGGAGAGGGCATGGTAAACAAATCCAACCGGGGGTTTCCGGACGGCAGCAACCTTGAAGTTCTCGGGATCCCACTCAAAGCCAGTCGCATAGTCACGCTTCATACGAGAGTTCGAGGCAATTGGCGCGACAGCCGCAGCCTGAGCCGTGACTGCAACGGTAGCCAGGAGAGTAGCAACGGATACCAGGAGCATGATTGTCAGACGGAAAGGTGTGTATAGCAGACAAGAACGGGTGTAGCAGGGCGCTTTTTATACCGTTTCCAAACCATAATGTATACCGCGCGCATAAATACAAAACCGCAACATGGAGGCATACTCCAGTATAAGTGATAAGGCACTGAAATACAATTCGTCGCATAGTTACTTCTTTTGCCGATCTCTTTAAACTTTCCGCTAGAATTTCCGATCACGCTTCAGTGGTGGAGGCCACATGGCATCCGATACCGGCTAGGTAGCGCGATAGATAGATAAAAGGGATATAGTACATCATATTCAAGCTCTCTGTGCCGTAGTGGAGCGTGGAAGAGGACCTGACAACGGCCCAGTGCCCACACACTATTGTGTGGCCGCCTGAACTTGGAGAGAGAGTTGGGTGGAGATTGGAGATCTCCAATTCCGTTCTCCATGTATCCAACTTTATCTCTTCACCTATGTACCAATTGGAGTATTGATAGGCTGGCCTTTCAACAACGTAAAGGGTTCTTCGTCAATCATGGCTCATGTTGGTTATCTCTCACCCCTTAATTTCCTGGGACCTGAAACGGGATAAACCCCCTTCTCTGCGGTATCAATGATAGAACGAATGATGGTAACATTAGGCTCTCGGGCTTGTGGATATCGAATCCTCAATGAATTATTGAACACAGGTTGAATTAATTATACTTAATAAACATCGTGGTTTCACGTCGTTCAATAAACTTCCCACCCATTAACTGTCCAGGCCAAGGTGAGAAGGTTCTCAGCCAAAGATTGCAATGAGTAGAATTGAGTAAAATCATATAAGCCGGCGAAATAATTAACGGGGGAGGTATAAGCCCACCTTGTGCAATATCATGCCACAGCGGCAATTGGTATCAAATAGTATCTTGCAGAAAAAGAATGCTTTAACGATGTGAGTAATCAAGCAGACAACAGAGTCCGTATCTTTGCGATCATTCCTTATCAATCCCCCGTACGATCTAATCTACATGTGTTGGTCCTAAAAGAAGTCACATTGATTGGGGAGAAACAAAAGTATGTCGGGGTCTCCAAGTCTTAAGCGATAAGCAGCATGTTTTCCAGCCTATCATCTTCACGGAAGTACGGGACATCTATCCATCGGACGATGTCGAGCACATATGACTAAGAGGTGTGAAAAACGGGACCTCCTGTCTGTTTAGCCATACTTAAGTTACACGCTCTTGTATGAACCTGTGATGTAGTATAATATAATTTCTAGCCTGAGAGTCCAGCTGCTATTCTCTAGAGTGGGCTCTTTGTCGCGTTACTACCGATAAAATAGTTCCCTACCGCGCCAGCCACCCGCCCAAGTTCTATACAAGGAGAGATCATTTCCAAATCACTATATACTAACCAGTGTGATAGTATTACTCTAGAGGCTCATACCTGGATGTAGAAAATTATGAAATACTTAACAGCATTCTTATAGAATCTTTGATCACAATAGGATTATAGTCTGTTATTGAGGTAACTTGTATATTGTTCTCAATATGTTCAACTTGCTTCAAGATACCAAAAAGCTATTCAATGGCTCATTTATTATCTTTGTAATATCTATACTTTGAGTTAGCTGTTACGAAGCTCTAGTAGAAAAGAGGAGCTAAGTTAGTCACCCCTTTCAGAGTCGAAAAGATTCAGTGTCAATTATATATAAATAAGGCCGGTTTGTATAGTTCATTGAGGTATAGCTTATCTTGTTAGTCTGCATTGGTAAATCTCGCTTCCTGATTCTTGCCTACGTCATCACGGCAAGCAAAGTAGACAGTAGTCACTCGAGTCGGCCCTTGGCTCAGAATATATTATTCTTCTGAACCAGGAAGCCTAATGTGAGACCCCGGTCATCCGATGCCATATCACGTGACCTCACAATCTCCAAGCATTGCTCATGGTAACTTCCGGAGAGATAAGTCAAGAAACAGAACTTACTAGGAGGTAAGACGGGACATGACGAGAGACCCAAGGGAAGAGCCAGATTACTAGAAAGAAAATTAGCGAGGGAAATAAGAGAAATAGGAGGAACCTGCCGCACAGCTGTTGGGTCCCAAAGATATATAAAGTGGCTCGATCCCAGGTGAGTACATAATTGTCCTCTCTTTCTCTCCAGACTTATAATTTTTCGTGGAAGACACAGACCTCTAGTTATTTAACCGGTTTAGCCAGCATATTCCTCAGGCTGTCACACTCAATGTATTCCTGGACCGCAGCGAGTATGACAGAATGGGTGGTGTCCAATAGTGAGGGCAACGTCTTCTGATTTATGCTCTCAAAAGCTTGATGATACCATACAGAATATATAAAGAGCAAGCGGCTGTTGTTACAGGGCCATGATTACCACGCCTTACCGTCCTCTAATAGTCCTTGCAAGGAGGACGAGGACCAAAAATGTTTCTGAAATGGCAAAAAAGGATTGACCAATGCAGGGATCGAACCTGCGACCTTCTGTGTTCACATTTATGTTGCTTATGTAAGACAGACGCCATAACCACTAGGCCAATTGGTCCAATTCTTGTTAAATTGTCAGAGTTGTTATCTTACAAAAGCACTGGCTATTAATGTGGAGAATCTGGTATGGACGAATGCAATCCAAACCCCAGCGAGGGTATTATAAGCGCTGACTCGGTGCTAGGAGAAGCCGCCCGTACAGTGCAAGAATTGGATAATTATTCTAAAGCAAGAATTGCTCAAGAAGAAAATGAGCCTCCTGAAACCTACCTACTAAGGTTCCGACTTGGCAGATGGCGTCAGAAAGTGCGGTATTCCTGTGTGTCCTTTAAGAGACAAACCTGGCTCGAGATATTGCATCTATCACTCAGAAACTATAAGTCACCTCGATGTAAAATCCGAACTTACAAATATTGTACTCCCAAAATGCACACGGAGGTTTACATCCGATGCTGTGGGCGACCTGGAGGCTTTGAAGTAGCAAATTGAGAGTAGGCCCCAACACATATGGGTAATTGACACAGAGGCTTTACGCTCTGAAAGGATGCATGTATCCTATCCCCTTTCAGATTCCCATTTTGAACAACTAGACGAAAATCTATTACTGTGCAGTAATGCCGATTATCATTCTTTGCTTCAGAAGTTTAGCGACCATGTCTTACATTGGGGAACAATGGAGAGCTGTATGCCGATATTGTTCTGGCGGTATGATGGAGACAACCGCTGCAACAGTGGTAAGGGTTATTCTCGGAGACAAGCGGGTATCTGGCTGTAGTCAAGGGCGCCTTTATCAGTCGCTACATAATGTAGGTGGCCAAGGAGTCATGTAAAAGTCGGTCCTGTTGTGCACATTGTAATTCTTGTTGAGAGTTTACCCGGATGGAAGGCTGGATAGAATTGGGGTCTCCAACATCACAGATAAGCGCTTTCTGACTGCTGGGCGCACTACTGACCGTGTAGGCTCTTCCAGAAAGGTAGAAACCAATTTATCCAATTGCAATGATAAGCTAGCCACCTTCCCTACATCCGTAGACAATATTGATGTTGTAGTAGAGCCCATAATGTGAACGATAATCCCACATACCACACGCCACGCGCAATCATCGGATGATTTCATATGCGGCTACGAATCCTCCAGCCAAGGCAGGATATAAAGCCTTCCCTGGCATCCTTGTCCTTTCGGCCCATGCGGGCCGTATGCACCGCATGCCCAACCCTGATGTCATAGAGCCAGATGATGTATAGCGAACAGCTACATAAAGACAAGAGATGCCATGAGCAAGGCCTAGAGTCGAGGGAGCATCAATTGTTCTGTGAGCCTAACAGTATTCAAAGGCATTGTATTCAACAGTCCAATTATATTTACACCGTCCAAGCGGAACAACCACCATGTCCATTCCTCAACCCATCCCCGCTAGATGCAGAGCAGTTGTTCTCGACGGCCCTGGAGCTTCCTGGGCACTGCGAGAAGTCGACGTGCCGAAGCCAAAACCGAACGAGCTTCTCATTCGCTCCTTGGCGTGCGGTGTGTGCCACAGTGTATGCGTCCTTTCCTTGAACACTATCTTGAATGAACAATGAGGCAGCCTGGGGGTTGCACTACTAACTTGCTACTTCCAACCGCGCAGGACGTCGCAACCCAAAATGGAAAATTCGACTTCATGTAAGTCCGCAGCCCGTTTCGCCTCATGCTTTGAGCTTGGCCAACCCATTGCTACCCCAGCACGAAGTACCCCCTCGTAGCTGGCCATGAAGTCGTTGGTGAAGTCGTCGCCCTTGGTGCAGATATCAAGGACTGGGCGGTGGGCGACCGCGCCGGCGGCGCCTGGCACGGGGGCAACGATGGCACATGCAAGGCCTGCGCGCGGGGTATGCCGCAGGTGTGCACGAATCTCGAAGTCAATGGAGTGACGAGGAATGGCGGATGTGCGTGACTTCAACCGACTCAAAACGTAGCACGTGTTGCTAACGTGTGTCAAGTCTCGGAATACTGCACCTTGGTCGCCTCAGCCGCAATCCGCATCTCCCCAAGCTGGGACCCCGTGTCAACAGCGACACTTCTATGCGCCGGTATCACGGCATTCAATGCGATTCGCAAAAGCAACGTGCCGCAAGGGGACACAGTTGCCATCTGCGGCATCGGCGGGCTGGGACACCTTGCCATTCAGTATGCGCGGAAGATGGGGTACCGAACTGTGGCGGTATCCGAGAGTGAGGAGAAGAGGAACGATGCGATGAATCTGGGGGCGCATTTATTCGTGAATTCGAAGAGGGAGGATGCGGTGGAGCTGCTGCAGAGAGAGGGAGGGGCGAGCTTGGTGGTTGTTCTTTGTCCCAGCCCTGAGTTGTGAGTTCTTTTTTTTTTTTTTTTTTTGTTTTTTTCCTTCATTTTTCCTGTTCCGAATGGCTAACTTATTTATGTCGGCAGGGTAAAGAATATGACCAGAGCGTTGGCGCCTGGTGGATCTATCCTCCTCATTGCTCGTACGCTACATCCTTGTACCCCACGGCCTTCTCTTAGTTCCCACTAACCGAGGGTTCGTCTAGCTGTCAACGGCGTGACAATTGACTTCACCCCACTTATTGTCTATGGAAAGAAAATCCGTACCTGGTCATCTGGCTTTTGCTGAGACAAGTGAAGCGATTGACTTTGCGCATATCCAGGACGTCAAGAGCCTAACGAAGCAGTACGCACTGGGAGATATTGAAAGGGCGTTCGAGGACATGAATGAGAGGACGATAAGGTATCGGCCTGTTATCAACTTTGCTCTTTGAGTAATGTATCTACTTGAGGGACTCGGTATTTATTCGAGACTTTACAGATTATAGCAATGAGTTGTGGACTTCTTGAGTTTTTTTTATTTTTTTAATTTTTTAATTTTTTAATTTACTTATTTTTTTTTTATTTTTTATTTTTATTTTTTTTTGGATTTCGTGAATAGTGGAAGTGGTTCATATATACCTCTACCCTTGGTTTAGTGAATTAACACCAAGATGATGTTCCCTCTGGCCCGATTTGTTCATTCGTAAAGAGATGAAGAGAGTGCTCATCAAGTCACGCACCCTCGACGGTCGGGGGCCCCGACTTTAATCGGGCTGGTCTCCAAATACTCTCCAAAATCTAATCCCAGACTTGGACCGGCTCTGATAGCTGCTCCTGATTTCTCTCACGAAATCCACCACAATCAAGTACGCGACATGCTGATCCTTTATAGCACCCATGACAAGAATAATCCGGAACGGGCAGTTCGGAAATTGCCCCGTTGCATTCAGGTGCAGCGCCTTCTCCATGTCTTTGATATCGCGCGGGTAGCGGAGGAGGCACCAACATTATCAACAACAAAGCATTAGCTCCATATGCCAATGGATATGAATCTCGTGGATCGTGGCATGCAGGCACGGGATAGGAGACTAATATTCCCAATCAACCTCGTATCAAGCCATACCCGAATGTCCAGAATCTATTTGACTCCACTCCAACTGAAATTTCGTTTCATCATGCCCTTGCTTGATGATACCAGATACGATATTTCGAAGCGGGGACAGGACAGCACACGCATTACGAACATGACCTAGTATCATACTGCGCGTCGGCGTATAGCGTCCCTTCACTGCTCCCCATCAGACAGCACAACCTTGCCAAAATGCTTCTGGTCCCAAACATACTTATACGCCTCCCTCAACTCCCCAAATCCAAACACTCTCCCATCAACAACAGGCCTAATATCATACGCCTCAATTGCGCGATTCATCTCCTCGAACTGGACCCAGTTCCCTACTTCAATGCCCCTGACCGTGCAAGCTCGCAACAACGGCTCGAGCTACGTAGGCCCATCCTCCGCATGTCCCTGCCCCGTCAAAAATCCAATAATATCAATCTCTCCGCCTCTCGCAACACATTCGAACGACTGTTTGATAGTCTGCGCTCCACCAACCTCGATCACTGGCCGACAGCCCAACTCGCCGCGTGTCAACTTCGTAGCGGTTTCTCCCCAGTTCGGATCCTGTTTATAGCTGAGAACATGTTGCACTCCCATCTCCTTGAGCCTGCGAGCCTTCTCGTCGGAAGAAGTAGTTGCAATAACAACTGCTCCAGCCTTCAACGCAAACAACATAGCAAACAACGAAACCCCTCCCGTACCTTGGGCAAGATCATATTCTCCCGCCTTTAATGGCTTCAGCCCATGTAGAGCATTCCAAGCCGTCAGCGCAGAGCAAGGCAGGGTTGCCGCCTCACTATAACTGAGATTGCCGGGCATATTTTGTGTAGACCTCTAATCTTCTGCTTCTAATCAGTGAGCAATGTGGGATGTTGAAGGTTGTTGATTGCTACACAGGTTCACGTAGGTATCATCCTCATGCCAAGTTGGGGTCTCCAACCTCCAATTCTAGGCCGCAGTCTCCAACCCTGTCTACTTCAAACAGAATGTGCTGTCAGAGCAGCTCGTCATAGAGTAAAGACAGTTATAGTCCAGGCAGTTATGTCATAAAGGGAACGATCGTAAGACTTACCCCAGGATGGACTGGGCAGCGAGCAGTTAATCTTGAAACCATCCATTTTGGTCATGGTGCACTCACTATGATTTCGTGTAGGCGGGTTCTTAGATCCATTTATCCAGCTCGGACGTATGTGTATCTTAAATGCAGCTTATATATTTGAATGTAAAGAGAGCTGCCAAGGTGTGTTGGTGGAAAGGGGGTATAACAAGTGAACGTCCCATGTCGCCTTTCATGCTGGTTGCGAGACCATGGCAGGTTCAACTCGTCGCCAGGACATGCCCCGGTACCTCTTTCTGAATTTCCTTCATCTTCCTATCACGATAGTTGGAGCTTGCACTACGTCATGATGTTCTAGTGTTGGCTAAACCTTGCTTGGCATAGGTTTTAATGGCATACCACATACTCCGACAGCTAGGATTGTTCCCTATTAGGTAGGCGCAACCCGGGGGCTATGTGATTTTTTGTGCATTGGTTTATCGCCCAGGAGATATTGCGAGGGATATAGTAGAAGACAACTTGGTGTTTACCATCAACTTTCCAAGTGTAGTCTGTCATTCCAGCATCATAGTTTGAATGACCAGACTTAAGATACGGGAACACATAGGCGGTAACCGCAACGTATGGCAGTACAAACTATGAGGCAAAATAACCGCAATCATGATTCACATATACGACGCAGGTGAGCCATTCCTACAGGAAAGAAAAGAATGAAGAAAGAAACCGAGAGTCGAACCCCCGCCTACGGTCCAAAAAATTTAGCTTCCCGAGGTGTCTATCTAAGGTGACGGTCCATCGCCATACCCAGGCCGCTGGACTATATCTCTGATTATATACTATTTCAGTGGAACATAGCCTATTGTCGATCTGTATTCATATAGTATGGCCGTAAATGTAGTGTATCGCTTGTCTCGAGGAAGATTTGATACTATTTTGAGCCCAGGCTCTTAGGATATGATATCCCATTAATCCCTCGTTGTGTATAAAAATAAAAGTTGGGGTAGGCCTTGAGTCCCTCAATACTAATCTTATATTAATTCGAAAAGATAGCTATATGGGTGTAAATCGCCTGTTTTGGGATCTTGTTGGTCTGTGAGGGATTTCCTACGGCCGTAAAATACTACCAAGACGAGGTTATGTTTATAAATCAAAGACCAAGTGAATGCGTTGGAGACAGTGTCTCCTACATATGGGACCACTCACATGCAGGGGCTGGTATTTACCTCTTAGATAGGGGCAACTTCTGCCATTCTTACATTGGGAGGGCTCGGTTGATCTTTTGCGAGCATGTACTATACTTCATCTTGCAATGAGCCTGAACACTGGCTATCCTTATATTCTCTTATCCTCTCACCCAGAGGCTGACTGTTTCCCCGGCCAAACCGACCTCATAAATACTGAACGGTTTGAGCGGAGCGACCTTTCTGATATTAACTCACATACAAGAATGGTCACCCAGCCCCGTTCTCACTCGAGGCACCTTTCCCCGCCCGCGACGCTGATTAGCCAAAATAATCAACCTATTATCTGAGAACAGCAACAATCTTCATATGGAGTACAGTCTTCCCTGCAATGTCACGCTCTCAGTAAGCCGCACTTGCACGTGTTAGAAGACCCAGCATCTATTACTATCACAGTAGCACTTATGGTAGTTCTAATGATATATATATTTGTTGCATATGTGAGATCGAGAAAATATATGATTATTTTCAAGCGTAAGTGGAGCGACAATAAAAAGCACAAACGGTTGTTGCCTAGGCAGATGGCTGCGGATGACTCACCAGGTGCACAGCCTTATCTTCACTGCCATGTTCTCAGCCAATAATGGCATGACACAATGTTACCATGGCTGGACGATCAGAGAAAGTAGCAGATCGTCTTATCTAAGCTTCAGCCTCTTTAGAGAATACATATATCTTTCAATTCTTTCTACTATAATCTGATAACTACACTACTTCCCTCACCCCAACAAAATGGCATCGTGCACAACCATCCCTGTGACAATCCCAAAGAATAGCCATGATAGCCTATTACCAAATGCGACAGCCAAAACCATCATCGGCACATTTCTCCCCCGCGAATGGCCGCATGTGGACCCAGACACCCTCACAGTGACACGCACCACCGGATACGCAAATACAAACTGTATAGTGGAGCGACCGAACACAACGGGCGAAACATCCCACTTGGAGCCATTGAAGGTATTTATTAAGATTCACGGTGAACTTGACGGGGAAATCGAAGTTTTCGAGCATCTAGTTCCTAGCAAGTCCGAAGAAGCGCGGTTAAGCTACGAGTACGGCCAATCTGGCCATGGCGCAAAAGTGCTTGGCTTCTTCCAAAGTGAGAATGGAATCTTCGGAAGGGTCGATGAGTACTTGGATGCTCGCACCTTGGCACCACAAGACGTTGAGAATTCCGAGATCCGAGCCAATGTTGCGAGAGCGCTTGCTACTTTCCATGCTATGGATACGACCTTGCTGAGGAGAAATCCAGTCCAAACATACTATGATACTGTCACTAGGGAACTTGGCAAATATCATGGAAAAGACAAGCTGAGGAAACTGGCTCATGAAGGAGGCATCTGCTTGGACCATCTCGTTGATTATGACTTTGTGTCTGGACTTCGACGGGTTATAGATAAACTGGCATCCATCGGAGCGAAGGAGGCCTGGTGCATCCATGATTTCCAATTCATGAACGTCTTGGTGAGGAATAATCCAGAAGTGGGAGAGGGCAAAGTGGTTCTTATCGACTTCGAATTCGTCTTTCGCAACTACCGGGCGTTCGATATCGGTGCACACTTTTTGCAGAAGATGTTCCAGTGGTTCAACGAGGAGAGCCAGATTGCAGATTGTCCACCTTACTCAGAGGAGGAAAAGAGGCACTTTTGTGCAGAGTATGCAAGTCAGTGGAATGAGAAAACAGGTGACTCGGATACAGGAGAGGAGGTCTTTGAGGAAGCTGAGCTCGGGTATATGCTGGCTATTACATTCGAAGTCCACAATATGCTCTGCTTCATGGATCAGGATGATGACAAAGATCCGTTGAATCTTCTGTCGCTTGACAAGCTATATAGGGAGTTCACCGACCAATATGCGAAGCTCGGGTTGGAATGCTGAACAGTCTATGCTAGTGCGTGATACTGAGTTTTTATTTAGCGGCCGCTTCAGGCATCGACACTAAGCCTCATGGTATTCTCTTTGATAATACTTCCTTTGGAGTGTTTTGTAGACGATTGTATTCGACGGCGTCATGCAGGTGTCAACCACAGGGCGTACGACCCGCATGGCCGAGTGAAAGCGAACAGCCCACCCAAGTCTGCATTACAAATTAAACACATATGGCAGCCTTACTACTTACCCACTGACCACTGATTTGTATGCCTCATTGTTTTAGATAGGTCGAATGTTCAATTATGACAGAGTTCTCGTAGATATCAACAGTCATATGTAATACTAGACATCTCCAACAGAAGAGGCATGGCTTAGTTGCCTAACTACTTCCCATTCACGTAAAGCTACCCACCATGCATGCATGCATGTCCCCTGTACTTAACCAGCTAGATCATCCCTACTCCGCATCTCCTCAACCAACTCAGCGAAATCACCATCCCCTTGCTTCGCCAACTCCTCGAACTTCGGAGCATTAGACTTGAGCCAACTAGCATCCTCTCCAGCCTGTAATTAACATCCGATTAGCCTAAACCCAGCAACCACTTCTTTCCCCAAAAGAATCAAGATGTGCAGGATCAAACAATAGTATCTCTTACCCGCGGTAACAGAAATCCATTCTCCGTGCCCGTCGTAATTGCACCCAACACAAACACAGCATTCAGTTGTCTCTCCTTCGAAGCCTCCCCGTTCTTATTCACGACCTTACCCCAAGCATCCGAGACACGCTGGGAAAGGTCATCGAAATCAGCCGTTGTTCGTGTTCCGCCTGCCCGAACATACGCCATGATGCGGTTGATGGCACGCTGCATTGAAGTAGAAGTGTTAAGTGACCCTACTTCTCTAGTAAAGATGGACTGCTAATTACTCACCTCCTTTCCCGCCACATAATTATGCTGGCGGTTGGCATCTATGAAACGAATGTTCACGAACAAGCTAGGAGTGGCAAACTTGCGGGTGTGGATGTGGGTGATGGCCTGGGCAAGTTCGTCGCGCTGTGACTTGTCCAGGGGGATGCTGTGCTCGATTTCATACATTGGCATTTTGCGGGGAATGTTGCTTGTAGACGCCTAGTAGAGATATTTGTGATCTTGGATAGTGCTGGCTGTCGAATTGTGATTATTGTAGTTGTGATTTACATAGGGTGCGCAGGGGACCTTAAGTATCCAGATTCCCCGCATGGCCCCTCACTTGGACAGGGCACTGCATGTCTGCTTCTTTCGGCCGATTCGACGCAACGTTGTACAACACGGTCTGATAATAACATAGTTTAAATGTCCTTGGTTGGTTAAAAACATGTATATGATTGTCATATTTCAACCTTTAAATGTATTATTATACTTCCATGATGATTTCTTTCCTGGTATGGTGCACGGATCAAAAAAAGCTTATGGAATTTCAAAGCGGGGATAGATTTAATTGTCATCATATTGGATGGAGTACGGGCATAGGAAATGCTACACCTTAGGGAAAAACAAGAAAAAGTTCCATGAGAGAAAATCAAGTCCCTACGAGCTTTGCATTAGACGCCTTTGCATTTACATCACAGTACAGGGAAAAAGGTTCCTGATAGCCACGGTGACCACACCGAAATACCAAAAAAACCTGTACCAAGGCAGACTCGTACTTTGGACTGCTCCCACGCAAGGCCTAGTAATTCACCATGAGTATTAAAATCACCGGAAGGATCTCGAGGACTTGATAGGCATCCTTACTCAGTTGCAAGCACAGCCAAGATAGTTGTGAGTGCAGCGGCCATTGACACCCTCGCAGCCGTTATTGTCGCATGATCCGACGTTCGTCCCACAGTTGTACCCACACGGACAACCTATGTAGTAGCCCTATGAGATTTGGAAACAATTAGAATCTTCTTGCTATTCCGAGTGAGCTGTGGCATTGTCAATTGTTCGTACCGTGTAGCACGTAATGCGGTCTTCACTCAGTTGACCCATGCAATCTTCGTGGTAGCATTCTCCCCATGGGTAGCGGCAGTTCGGGTTTGTTCCGATATCACCTTCATTTAATGTTTGTCCGGGCGTCTCCGTATGTTGCGAGACGGCGAAGGATGCACAAGCAATCATAAAGAGACTGGTAAAATGCATGATTCTTGGAGTTCGCGATCAATTTGAACACTCTTGGAAAGATCGGAGATAATGATAGTAGAATAGAGGAAATGCTCTCAAGTTGCGTAGGGCTTCCTTGAGCCAAGGTGGGTTGGAACCTCCCATTTATAGTGTTTCATTATCTTCTGGCGCTTGCACTAAACGATTCCGCTAAGCTAGCAGCACCTGGAAATCCCGGTAGGCCTGGATTCCTCAACCATATCGGATTACGTAAATGTATGGCCGCAAACTAAAGCATGTCATATGCACTGGAAACAACATTGTATCACGAATGCATAAGTGGAATGATAAGAAGGCTGGCTACATGTCACACAAAATACGCAAGACACGGGGTGATGTGGCTAAATAACGGCAAGAAAGAATGCTAAGGAGATACAAGTATCCTTCAGGGGTAACATGCCGTATCCCTATTTGAGCCATATGACACATAAGATGGATACAGGGCTTGTGTGCAGTATCCTTGTTCTTCATCCACAATGTCAACCTTTACCTGGGTCTTTGGAATTGTGAGTAGACACTTTGGCCTCGTCTTGAGCGATCCCTCTTGAATGACTTTGTGCTCGTTAAACTCGGCGTGGTAGTTACTTCTCATGCTACCTTCAAAAAGGTATGTTGAATTTGTCATGACCTAGCGTTTGGGACACGTTTTGCACCACGGTTCTCACTGACAGCACAGAAAAGGGCTTCCATATCAGCTAGCAGTACCTCTTTTCATCAGTGTCCGTTCCAGCCCCTGCCTTGTATTTCGGCCCCCAATGCAGCATCCAGGAATGTGGAGACTTCACTATTTACCCCACATAATCCCCGAGCAGGCTTCCCCATATCTGCTGACAGATACTATTATCAACATAATTGACGTGTTGACAGATGCCAGCTGAGAGCTACTAGTGTATGGGAGTGACAAGATAAACCAAAAAAAAGGATTATCAAAAGTTGTACCACATGAGGATCCATGCGTGACACCAACTACACACTCTTGCAACATCGAAGTGCGAAAGAGTAGGAAATACTCACCACAGGTCGATAGTTACGTACGACAGGGGTTTATTGAGCATTCCTCCAAGTACTCCGCTCCGCGGCTTTGATCTTCTACAAGTGGCGCAGTAAAAGAGAAGCGGTAGGCACTGTGTAAGTCTGAAGACCGAAGGGGCAGAAATGGCGATAAGAAGAATTTCGCACCTGGTGGCAGATCATCCAGACTGGTTAATATGGCCTGTCGATCAATGAAAGGTTCTTCACTGATTGATAACATACCGTGATCGACACAGCCAAACACGACGGATATATTTTCCTATGTCTCGGAACCTGTGAAAGGAGGGGTGCCGAACACGGATATTTCATGAAGCTGATTCGCTGACCGCTGTATTGTTTAGCATACTCCAGATGATGATCTGTCATACAGCTGCATACAGCACTCCCTTGCATTGTAGAAACTAAAATATATGGGAAAAGATCCCCGCATACCTTGTATGAAGTCAGCTGGGGGTTGCATGATTGTGAATGTGGGTATGTTTTTGATCAGATTCAGTAGTTCGCGTGAGGTGTGTCGAGAAATAGTAAGAGTGCGCAATCTACGAGATTTTTATATCCCAGGAAGGCCTGTGTATTTGATTAGCATAATAGTTCAAGTACGACAGATGAATAACATGTATAACATACAGAAAAAATTACACCTAGGGCCCAGTGAGCTAATGTATTTCCACTTTGGCAAATTCTCGAAAAGTGATTAGCCATGAAATTTTGGTAACTGCCATTTCAACTGAACAACCTACCTCCATCCGACCAATTCTCTGCAATAACCGTGATTGGACTACGGGTTTCTAAGCTGAAGGTTTGCTTATACTGTAAACAGGGCTCTTCAATGCCCGCCCATTGGTTAAGCCTCGACCTTGTTCAATAGGGTAACTCAGAAAGGGGGATCTGATCCTATTTTGGCGTTGCTGGTCACAGCTGACAGGGTTTGCAATGCTATATAGGTAGTCGGAGACATGCGCACCGAAATTTAGAAGCGGTACATTTCCGGTGGAGGTCTGAGCAGACAGCGGATGGTAGTCGATTTCCAATGATCCCTTCTATACCGATTGTTATGTTTCATGAGGAACAGTTGATCAACGCTCATATCCATGTTGCGAGACAGATCGACGGTACTCTATCCGTCCTACTGCTGGCAACTGCTCAGGCATTGGTCATTGCCGTTACTTGGCTGCGTATCTAGGAATAATACTTTCCGGACTGCTTCTCGAAGGGCACGTCATCAGTGTCGATGGTGCAATAACTCCAAATAAAATAAATAAAACCCCATGTCGTCTGATAACTCACAATGGATGTGGGTCTTCACTTGCACATGGCAGAGCACGCCTCATTGCTCCTTTGGCTGCGAATCAACGTCGCTTCGGCTTATTATATCCATACTGATAGCGAGACCATTATAAACATTGTTGCCCTTACTGCGGCTACTGGCAAGTACCCTGGTGTATAGGACAGACTAACTACCTACATAGTCATGTTCTAAAAGGTATGAGGTAAAATAACCATGAACCAAAGGAAGACTTTATCAATCTGAATCATCCGAGTCACTATCCTCCGTGTAAACAGCCTGCGCATTATGATCTCCCACGATCACTTCAATATCCCCAATGAGCATCTTAATACCCTCTTCATTACCGACCTTCTCCGCAACCTGTAAGGCCGTCCCAAACTCTCCGCCCTCGGCATCAACATCCGCATCCCACTCTAGGAGTACTCTCGCAACGCATCGATGACATTCCCAACTGCAGGGTGTTTTGAACCTAGCCAGCCAGCAAGTTCCATTCCACTTCTGTGCCATCACCGCTATAAGTGCCGTACCATAACTCCCACCCCGAGCATCGATATCTGCACCTGCAGAAAGCAACAACTGCACTGTTTTCCAGGACCCAGAGACGGCTGCTGCATGTAACGCTGTTCCATGCTCTCCTCCCATGGGAAGAACATCAGCACCATGCGAGATAAGAACGTCGGCTCCTTTGCTGTCTTTCTTCATGGCGGTAATGTACAATAGCGTTTCTCCCGTTTCGGGGTCCCTAGTGTTTGGGGATAGCCCTTGCTGTAACAAATACTCGATCATGGTTTTCGAGCTAAAGGGAAAACAGTATTTGATAAGGCGAGAGCATATGTTTATTCGGTCGGATGGATCGTTAAATTGCGAGTCAAGAATTAGTCGAGCGCAGGCGACATTGTTGCGTCTGATGGCGGCTTTTAACGCTGCTTCAACGGTTGAAGAACTGTGTGTCGCGTACTGGAGCAAAACAGAGACGATCTCGGTATATTCTTCTCTCGATGCAATGACTAAGGGCTCATTATCGTCATCTCCATCGACGCCTTTGCCGAAGAATAGGGGCGTCTTGAGCCTCATCAGTGCCTCGACAGTGGATACGTTGTTCCGTACTTCTTTGGTCGCAGCAACAACGGCAGACTTAATATCCTCGGTTGAAGGGTCATACTTGTCAGCCGCGTACTTGATCTTATCAAGGTCGCCAGTTTCCGATGCCCAAATCAGGAACTGCGGATACAGTTCAGGTTCGTTTAGCACCTCATATTGATGGTGGTCCAATGCCTTCCAAGCATCAAGACTCCCTCGTCGTACAACGTCGGGGGCAATTTCTTTGATCTTGTTTGGTAGGTCTTTTGAGTCTGCCCCTGCACAAACCAAGATCCGGACTATTTCTATCCAATTTGGTGGGTTGAAACTCCACCAGGCATAACGATAATATTGAACCTTTTCAATTGCAATGTCAAGACAGAGATTGCCATGTTCGTCACAGGAGTCCTTGTCAGCCCCATGCTGAAGTAAAACATCGACAACGGCACACCTGCCCTGCTTCGTAGCTACCAACATTGCATCTGGCCAATGTTCCAGACTACAATGCTCCAGTATCTGTGTCACAACCGCAGCGTATCCTTCTGCACAAGCATACTTGAACACACCGTCAAGTTGTTCCGCTTTGCATCCCGCATGGAATGCTTCTTGAACCAGCATTGTTGAAATGGACTCCTTCTTACGGGCAAGGCTCGTCTCTACGGCAGATGTGAATGTGTCACGAGACACATATCCCCACGGGTCGCATAAGAATAGTCGCCTCGCAATCGACTCATGGCCCCAGAAGCATGCCGCGAACAAAGGGGTGCAATATAGCCTGCTGAATTCGCATTCATCAGATGGGCCCGATCCTTTCTCCCGTAGCTTTCCTTTGGCATGAACTGTTGCTCCATTGCGGAGAAGAATTGCGACGGCAGACTCTTGTCCACGAGTGGAGGCGATATGCAATGGTGTTGCAATAACGTCGTCGTCACGCTCAACCTTGCCGCCTGATTCTGAGTCTCCGAGTCTTTCACCGGACGACAGAACGGAATTGCCATCAACTTTAGCTCCTTGTTGGAGCAGAAAATTCATCATATCATCGTCCCCTTTTTCTGCAGCCAGGCAAAGCGCCGTTTGAGAATTGCTATCGGCTTCGTCCACTCCTATACCATGCTGAACTAGCAGCTTCACTATGTGAAGATGTCCGGCCAACGATGCAGCTTGCAGAGCGTTGCCTATTTTCCGTCCAGGCGACCTTACATCGGCTCCGCTGTCAAGTAACAACTTCACAATGTCAATGTGTCCTGCATTGCAAGCTACCTGGAGTGCGTTTCCGTTGTCGCCTCCACGATCTTCAATATTCGCTCCGCGCTCCAGTAAAAACCTGACTGTCTCAATATGCCCTCGCTCGGAGAAAACCTGTAAGCAGGATCCAAACATGGCCCAATGCCTATCTATTGTTGCACCTCGGGACAAGAGCACATCTGCAATATCGAAGTGACCCCCTTCCAAAGCCGCCTGCAATGGAGTTCCAAGTGTTTGTCGTACCGCATCAATATCGGCTCCACGATCCAAAAGACACTCCACCACAGCGAGATGTCCCCAAAAAGCCGCAATCTGTAGTGCGGTGTATGCACACCCTTTGATATACTCATTGTCTTGATCATTCGCGTCACGAGCGTCGATAGTTGCCCCTTTAGCCAGGAGCAGTTCGACTAGTTTGACGTCGCCTCGTCTAGCAGCGACCTCTAGTGGACCTAGATCTGTAGGAATGTCCAGCTCCCCACACCCTTTTCTTGTGCCCGGTAACGCAATTCTCTCCGTCCAGTCGTCGAAGGCGCATAGATATGCCCTACCACGTCGTCCTGGGTTGAGCCTAGCACCAGCTACGAGAAGGATCTCGACAATCCTTTCATGGCCACCGTATACGGCAGCTTGCAGTGCGTCTCGATACCGGCCCTTGTGATTCAATGAAGCACCATGATCAATCAAAAGCCGAACGGCCTGTTCATGACCATTGAAGCAGGCAGCCTGTAGTGCATTGCCGAAGTGCCCTCCACAACCATCTACAGATGCATTGTGGGACAGAAGCAAAAGCATCATGTCTAGGTTCCCAGAAGAGGCGGCAGCTTGAAGTGGGTCACCTAACTCTTCATCTCTGAGATTGGGGTCAACTCCTCTATCCATGAAGTATCTCGCAACGTCGAGCTGATTAGCTATCGTGGCCGCCCGCAACGGGAAGCCAAAACGTCCGCGAGCGTTGAGATCTGCTCCGGCGTCGACAACCAACTGCACGAGGGCAAGTTTACGACCAGCGATGGCGGCAGCGAGGGCATTTACGAAGTAGCCTTTTTCTTCATTGACATCAGTGCAGCACTGTAGCAACCGCTTTGCTTGCCTTGCTTTGCCACCGAAGAGGGCCACCTGGAGAGGGTCAGGGCGAATATCAGGGGTGAAGCTGCCAGCCTTGCCGGCTAAAAGTTGCTCCACTATCTCAGTAGATCCTTTGAAGCTGGCGGTCTCTAGCGCATCAGTGAACTGGTTTTGTGTGGCAAGATGGGGACCACTGTCAATCAGGATCTCGGCAATATCATCATGGCCACTTGCTAGTGCTGCTTGGAGTGGACTTGAGTACTCGCCTTGCTCAGTTGGAGGGGCAGTGACACCGCGGTCAAGCAGAATTTTGACAATGTCTTTATGGCCACCAAATGACGCTGCTTGGAGTGGACTTCCATATTGATACCCGGGTCCGTTGACATCAGCGCCCAGTTGAAGTAGTTTCTTGACTACTTCAGTGTAGCCCCAGCGAGCAGCCAGATACACGCCTGAAGTTCCATGTCTATTGGTCTGGTTCACATCAATCATTTCGATGACCTCCGGACACTCTAGAACTTCGGAAAGGCCAAAACAGCAAACTGTGAACAGGGTTGACGGTGGCGAAGCCAAGCAGGCTTCGAGCTTCCTCTCAAGCGCGCTACTCCATCTATAACCCCGCTCGACTGGACGTTCATCAAGACATTCAATCCAGTCTTCGAAGTGCTCTTCTTCAGTGAGAAATTCGATGATGAGTTTCTGGATCTCAAGTCTTTGGGATGATCCGCCGAGCTGCTCCACGTGGGCGGGCCAGTACTGGGTTGCATATTCTAAAAGGCCGTCCTCGCTGAAGTCGCCCCAGAGGTAAGTGCCTAAGCATCTCTGGGCTATAGTTAAATCAGCGTCGATCAAGGAGCTATCGGACAAAGATTCGAGGAACCTGCGTATAAGCTGTCAATTCAATGTCTGTTCAGTTCAAGCACTTCAGAATCTTACTCTCGGACCGTGACATGGGCAAAGCGGAATGTGTCTGCCACATGGTCGATGACAATCAGATTGCAGCAGTAATCTATGATGAATCCTGCTGACACTGTTGTAGAACCTAGAGGGGACTTGCTCACAGCCGCCAGGAATTCAGAGACTGAAAGCTTTCGTTTTGCGCATAACAGCCACCGAAGGCTTTGCAGTGCGACCGTCCTTGGACCTTTGCCTAAGCCTCGGATCCGTTTGTAAATGACTTCGTAGGATTTATTCAATGTTGGGGGGAAAGATGTTATTGCTTGACGGATACTCTCAACATCCTTGATTCGATCAGTGTCACTGATACTTTCGAGCTGGAGCGTCACCCAGAGAAACCTGACACAATTAGCATCAAAGCCCTGTGACGACGATGGGAGGCGGGCTCTTCTCACATTCCTTGTGCACCTGCCCTGAGCTTGTCTATAATCTCTTCCTCGAGCCGCTGCAACAACGGTATAGGCTCTTCGTGCATTTTCGACCATTTGTTCATAAAGGACCGGACTTCCACCCGAATAAATTGGCTTATATCTTCTTCAGTAACGGTAGGTGTGATCTCAAAGATCTCTCCTCCCTCAAAGTGAGCTGCTATGTCCGTCTCATGTCGACTAGACACAAATATCTTAACAATATCTCGACACTGTCGTCGAATTTCTTTGAGAGCTTCAATAATAATGCCACGTTGCTGAGAGCTGCACTCGTCCAGTGCATCTATGACAAAAGTAAGCGGGGTTCCTCGGCCAATCTCGCATATCAGCTCAACGCATTCTTCGACTGTTAGTGGTGCTGGCTTTTCTCCAGTATGGCTTGCTTCTGCTCGTCGTACTTGATAGGCTTCGACTGATGCGGGCCTTATTGTCCTTCCGCCTTCGATCAGCGAGACCTGTTTGAGCAAGGATCGAAGTATTTCGCGTGCGTCGCTGCGTTCCGGCTCTGCGGGGCTTCGCGAACAGAAGAAATGAGCAATCGGTGCTGGTTTGGATGTACCACTGCTCTGCCGGTGTAGATATCTGACTACAATTGCGCTGAGGTCATAAGACATCAGTAGGCATAATTATTCTCACTGCATTGGAAACTCACGCCAACTTGGTTTTCCCACAACCCGCTTTACTCTAGTTCAGCTGATGGCTGTAAATATACAATGTACGTTTGGGTGGGACTTACGGATTCCATGAAGCCAGAAAGATTCAGAACTACTCGAATCCTTCCAATTCACGAAGCATGGCTGCTTCAAAAGCCACTCCCCGGAACCCGGGAGAACAGATTCCAATGTTTCCTTGTAGTGTTGTTGTACGGAGATAGTAGAAAGCCACTGTAGGAGCTCGCTCCTCTCGTTTTCTGCTTGAAGTCAGTTCCGGCAACTCATATGGTATCGTAGCCATGGTACCTTTGAGCGCAATATGTAGATCAGACATCTCATCTGCAATCCTAACTATAGGTTGATCGAGGTCAGCCAGTGCTTCATCCAGTCGCGTCTGCATATTGTCGACACCGTTCGCGACAGAGGTCACAGTAAAGAGCATTGTCGAAATGCTATGATCGATGTTTTGGATCCCTGAAGAACAGTTAGCAGGTTGATGCGAGGCCATCTTGTAATGACTCACTTTCGCTGTCAACTAGCCCCTTCATAACTAGTACCTTCTGCTCCGCAGCCTCCATTTCTTTGACCGACTCTTGGAGAGACTGCCGGGAAGTCAGGTTCAACACACGTTCTATAATTGCCTTGTCAACGGACGAGACCTGGACTCTACCTCACGGAATGAATCCACCTACTCATGCGAGACCCATCATAGTGTTTCTTAGCCTTGCAAAGGAATCCCAGGACCGCCGAATACAGCTTCACCAGCTCCTCTTCTAACCCCACCTTCGCACCAGTCGTTTCACTACGATGCCGGATGGCCAGGGCTTCAATAATCCCGCATCGGGCTACCAGTCGGGTTGCCTTTTCGAGGCCCTCGACGATGGCGCCAAAGGTCTCGAATGCCGTGAATGTCAACTGCAGCAGGAAGCACACACCCGCCCATGGCAGTGCAGCATGTACAGGATCAAGTTGGACAGCCACGTCCACCACCTGCATAAATTTCTTGACGTGTGCAGCAATTTTAGCGCATACATCGCGAATGACGAGCTCTTTGCCCCCGATGCTGATTGTGGTCCATTTGTCTCTTTTACACCGGTCGCGTTGGGTTTCGAGCGCTGCCAATATTTCGGTCAAGATTTGCTTGGTATCTGGTGATGATGTATTGGGGATCTTTAGAACCCGCCGGTCCTTTTCTGGGAGAGAGGATAACGCGATGGCCCAGAGCGAGGGCGTTGGGTTTGCAGAGATGGCCATTGCGAGACTCGTTCCCTGGAGCGCTCACCATCAAAATTCAGCTCACTGCGTCACAACCACAATGCAATGAGAAAACCTTTCTGTTACTTTTGCTGACAAACAGGTGAAGAGATGTGAGCATGCCATATTACAAATATAAGGAGGGGTGAGGCAGTGGATACAGGCTGACAGTCAAGCTTAGAAGTAGAGCCTGACCCGATGCCGCTCGGATCCAATGTGGGGGCCGAATCCTGCGATTCTATCTCACCATACCCTAACACGGAATAGTCTCATCTTTACAGACGTAGCTTATAACGGCCTGGACACCTGAGCAGTGAAGTAGTTTATACAACAGGTCAGAGACATGTCCTAAATAAACGATGGCTTGTGCTTTCGAAATGTAAACAATACACACAATACTACACTCTTTGATATACTTTGTCAAATATATTATCGCGTGGGAATGGTCGGATATACTTAAAACCCTACAGCATCGCAAATGCGTATCAAAGCACTGACATGAAGGGCGTCTAGACTGCAGAAACCACCATCTAGCTTGCTTGATATGCAGCAGAAAGGCGGTCGCCATCGATGTCCGAAATGAACATATAATGCTTCCATTATTCCTCTCATCGATATTATTCTCCATGCTATGCCTTGCTATATCATAAACCCAGGGTAGACCTTTATGAGTTTCTAATCTCCTCACGACATACAGGGTAATCTTCATGAAAGAAGTCTTCTTGATCTATAAATTCCATCTACTACCCCAGTCCCCTTCCCCTCAACGATCCATCATCCAAACGTCCTCACCCTCAATTTATACTATTGTCACAACAAAGGACCGACACCATGTCCAAAACCTTCTCCACAGATCTCTACGGCGACCACAGCGGCCGCCACCCCTCCATGGGCGACCTCAAGAATCGCCTCTCCGTGCAAGTCAAAGACAAGCTTGCGAATGAAGTTGCCGAGGATCCTCGCACAGCCTACATCAACTACGAAGGCAGAATCCGAAAGGTCAAAGAGCACGGCAAGCTTTACGAGAACCCGTCGCACGAGGAACTCACTTTTGGTCCCGATGGTTCTGATACGGGCAGACATGGTTGGCATGGCTGGACTACTGCCCACTTGCGGGTGACCTTTGATGCTGAGGATATTTGACTCGGCTTTATTTTCTGTCCCGAGGAATGGGAACGAGGGATGAGGAGGGGAAGAGGGGGAGGGGAAAGTTAAGTGTTTCGGTATTTTGACGCAGAGCAAATGGCCTTGGATGGAGGAAGGTTTCAGGTGAAGGTTTGAGGGAGATTGAGAAATCAATACTCGCAGGCCCTTTAGTCACTTGAGTGATCTCAGGGTTATGCTGGTAGTGTTGTGGTTATTCAAATAGTATATTTATCCGGAGTAGCCGCGTTATGTACTTCCGGGTTCTCTGGCAAGGGTTCGACGAAAACAGATATGGTCTGCTCGATGCGAGGTCACAAAGCTTATCTTGAAAAACTTTAACTATAATGTCTTGTTTATCGATTTTCTCAAAGGGTGTATCTGGCTTAGCGGAGACTACAGCCGCATGCAAGCCGTTAAGAGGGGTATGCTTCATCCCTACTATGGTGCTCAACCCTGAACACGAGCTAAAGGGCGTCCTTAGATCGACTTTCATTATTACTTCGCAATTTCGTAGATTTAATTCTGACCTTTATACGAAATTTCGGCATATGGTAATCTTGATTAAGGTTAAACACACGAATCAGTGCCATGGATGAGGGCGTCCCTCGTGTTGGCTTCCACTAAGTTCTCTCCGGATCAACCACTACTGCGCACTCTAATACTAGGTAGCGGACATACGCAACCGTATCCAATCGCCATGAAATTGAACACTTGTAAGCTCATGGACTATTTTACGAATGCGATTTAAGAACATCACACCAAAGATCCTACTTCAATGACACAAACTAAACACTGCACCCACCTACACCCCCTCACACCCACCCCCCACCAAACAACTCCCTCTCAAATCTCCCAAACTCTCCCCAACCCAGAACCTCACCCCCTCCCCACCAACCGGAACCCTCCAATCCTGCACCTCTACATCCCAAATACTCACATCCTTCCTGGTAACATTCATCACGACCGTCTCACTCTCCCCGGGCTTCAAAATACCCGTCTTCTCGAACTGTCTCAGTTGTCTTGACGGCGCATCGACCCCCAATGCATCAGTCGGTAACTCTACATATAACTGCGCTACAGCACGACCACTATAGTTCCCACTGTTCGTGATAGTGACTTCCACTGCGAAAGCAACGTCCCAAAGAGCTGGATTTCCACCAGCACCGCCTCCAGCTCGGGGTGCGGGTTTCGGAGTGGTGGAGTAGCCGGATGGGTAGGGGTATGAGGATGAGGAGGAGTTCGTGACTGATTGGGGATTGTCAAGGTAGGGGTACAGGTAGCGCCAGATGCGAGAGAAGGAGGACGGCCAGGCGACTTCGGATGGGTTGGGTATGGCGGTGGAGTAAGATGGGGTAGGGCCTTTGGATGGGCGGGCTGGGGGGTAGGCTGTATCTAGCTCGGTGACGGTTGTGAGGGATGGAGTGGAGTAGGTGAAGGTGGTGTAGGAGAGGCCGTGACCGAAGGGGTAGCGGGGGGTGATGTTGGCTTTGAGGAAGTGGCGGTAGTCGATGTAGAGACCTTCGGTGAAGTCGTCTTGGATTTGTCCGAAGGCTTGGTCGAGGAGGCCGACGCTGGAGGGGTAGTCGGATTCCTTGTAGGGGATGGTGTAGGGGAGATGGCCGCTGGGAGAGGATGAGCCGAAGAGGATGTCGGTTAGGGAGTAGCCGGCTTCTTGGCCGGGGAGGTGGGCGATGAGCACGGCTTTGACGGGGTCGAGGTCAATCCAATTCTCGAGGAGGATAGGGCCGACGGTGTGGACGATCACGATGACGGTGGAGAAGACGTCCGCGGCGGCTTTGACGAGCTCGTCGCCGTTGTGCCAGGCGTAGAGGTCGGCGGTAGTGCGGTCGCCCGGGTTGTTTTCGACTGTGATGTAGTTTTCGCCAGAGTCGGCGTTGATGAAGACGAGAGCGATGTCGGAGGCGTTGGGTTTGAGGTTGGAGGGGAAGGAGTCTGTGATGTAGAATTCTGCGGAGGAAGACAGGTTGGCGATGGCTTGCTGGGGGGTTACGAGATATGGGAGACGAGATGTGCCGCTGCCCCAGCCCATGGTCAGGACACCGTTGTCGCAGCCTTGGTCGGTGCAGGAGTTGAGCCCGTTGGAGTTGGGGCCGGCGTCGGTGCCGAAGATCTTAAGGGAATCAGTGGTTGAGAGAGGGAGAGTCTTATTCTCGTTCTTGAGAAGGGTGATGGCGTCGCGAGCGATGGCATGAGCGGTAATATTGTGGTTGCCTTGAACGTTTACATATTGGTTGACCACGCCGCTGGGGGAGAAGAGGGCGCCGGGATAAAGAGGGTCAGTCTCGTCGAGGGTGTTACTAGAGAAGTTGGGGAGAGGATAGTCCTCATCCTGGCCCATTTTATACCAGGTCGCAACGATGCGCGTAACCTGGAAGCGTGAGAAATGTCTCATGTAAAAGAGGTGATGATACTCACCATGTCATTGAGGCGTTCGACTGGAACGGTGCCGTTCAGAATAGACCGAGAGAGCTCCGAACCCCAATAACTATCACCAAGCAAGGGAATGCTACCATCTCCCGGCATACTCATATCCAAACCAGCCAATGCAGACGAAACACCACCAAGTTGAGCGAGCCAGTCCGTCACGACGAAGCCTTGAAAGCCGAGTTCATCCTTGAGGATGCCATTGATGAGCATACTATTCTGGCTGCACGCTGAGCGGTTGACCTTAAACCCAAATTAGCGAGAAATTATCGACTCGGAAGAAAAGCACCTACATCATTATACGCCATCATCACCGACCCCGTCCCAGCACGAACACCCTCGGCAAACGGCCACAGGTACAGTTCATGCAGTGTCCGATCATCAATATTCGAAGAATACCCCTGTGTGATAACACTACTCATGCGATGCATCTCCTGCTCATTCCCGATGAAGTGTTTGAGACTCGCGATCGCCCCCGTACTCTGCATGCCCTGGATGGTCAACGCACCGCCGATGGCCTGCAGACTTGGATCCGCGCCAAAGCCTTCCCAATTACGGCCTCCCCTGGGCTTTCGGAACGTCGGACCGACAACAGGGCCCAAGAGTACATTAACACCCTTGCCACGAGCCTCTTCTCCAAGTTCGACACCGCGCTGGTACATAAGCTCTTTATCAAACGTTGCGCCAACAGTAACGCCAGGAGGGAAAGCCGTGTTATGGTCCGAGTTGCGGATTCCCAGCGGGGAGTCATGCAGACAGAGATTCGGGATACCGAATCGAAGGGCGCTTCCTGTTTGGCCCGCACAGGGGCCCATGAACATGCCGGTTCCTGTTGTGAGGTTTACCTTCTCTGCCAGTGTCATGTTGCTGACGACCTTTTGCGCCTTTTCGTACGCACTGGCCCAGTCGGAAAGCCAACCGCCGTTCGGGGCTGGGTAGTAGGGGGGTGAGAAGGCGCCATCATCTCGGGCGTGTAGTGGAGCAGAGGAGGCAGTCGACCAGGGGATAATACCTGCCAACAAGGCGAGATACAGAGGGAATTTCGCGCCCATGGTTGACTGTGCATGCGACGACGGGGACGTGCAAGAGCTGGGACGTACCCGGAGACGTCAGTGCGGATACCAGGCAGGAGATATACGCCGCTGTGCTCAGTTCCTTTCTGCCTACAAGGTCTCAGACTAGACCGGGTCTACCTGCCATGGATCATGGGGTCCCAGCTGGATAAATACAAAATCGTGGTCATGCCACAGCGCAATTGGGTCAGGCCCAATGACAGCACGGCCAAGGGGTGTAATAGCGACCATGTGCGCGTGCCAAGGAAGCATAGTACTGCTCGGTCGCAAACAAGATAGAGGCATTGGGACGGGAAAACGCAGGGACTGGGGGAAAAGAGCAAGTGATCAGCGGGGATGGTGAGGAGGGCCATCCCGGGGATGGAATGTCGGAGGGAAGATCCGTGTTTGCGGGCGGAGCAGATGATGAGGAACGGTTCATTATTGCCTTCATTCAGCCGAGCCAGGGAAAGGATCATCCTGGATACACATTAGCCGAAGGAGAAACAGGGCTATGACAGCGCGGGGAATCTGCAGGATTGCTGCAAGTTGGTTGCACGGGGGATGTTGCAGGTTGCAGCTGGCGTGTGACGATCAGCCGAGGCTATTGTTAGACATATGCATGACTTCGCTTGCGCCGTTTGGGAGATGATCATCGTCCACTATCTTCATGAGAGCATTGTGAATGGAGAGTTACGGTCCGTTGGGATCTTCAGGGGCAGTGGCAGACAGCCATCCATGGTTCGATTCAAAAGGAAAAAGGAGCCACTGATATTCAATTAACTACCAACCAGCAAGAACTATTCGCCGTTTCTATCAACGCCCGGCCTATCCATGCACCCAACTCCGTCGTGAAACCAACCAGCAGCAATATGCCATAAAAGAAAAATGAAAACTCCATGTTAATGCCCAATCATGAGCCTAAACCAAAGCAGCGCTCGTCAAAGGCCGCTAACCACCCAGTCGTAGTCCAGGCCGGTCGCTTCCACATCAACCTGCTTCATGAGATCACTAGTCTCCGGGAACAATGCACAGGGGCCCCGGGGACAACCCAAGTCTTTATGAAACAGGCGGGTGCATTGAGGCTCGGCCACATCCGAAAGAATTCGCAGTAGATAATCGATGCTCCATCCCTCATACGGGGCCTCGGGTGGCGGGAAAAGATCCTTGGGCTTCATCTCTGTCATCAGCTGTCCAACGACCATCGCGTCGCAGGCCGCACAGCAGCCGCCTTCCTCGAGGATAGATTCCATGCGCTGGTAGAGCGAGATGACGAGGGCGTCGACGTGCTTCTGGCGAAGACTATCAATGTGCTCTGTCCGTGTCATAGGTCAGTGTCTCACAATTGCAATCATTGAAGTAAAGAAAGATAGAATGATACGCACCCAGCAACAGATCAGGAATCGGCAGTCCTTGTTTCAAGATCTCGCCGGTACTTCCTCGAATAGCGACGCGAGTGATGTGCCAAAAGAGACTACAATGACGGAACACCCAGGCGATATAAATCCACTTGACCACATCATTGTCATATGCCTTAGGAATCGAATCAGACATATTTATGACCCAAATTTCACTGTAAGCCATCATGTTATTGTAACATCCGAAGTGCTCAGTCAGGAGAGCAATCATGCACAGGGTGTCTGCGGTAACGTGGCGTGGGACATTTGGGGCGCGACCGTGAACGGCATTAAGCAAGACGAGCAAAGCACCGAGATTATTGAATCGAGAAGGCAGAGCATCGGCTTCCTTGATCTTGTCCTCACTGTTGATCTTCACTTGGAAGTAAGGGCAGGTATGGGCGAGTTGATCCGAAGATACTCTGATTCTGGCCTTCACGGTGCGGTTCTGAGAGACACTGTCGGTGGCTTGCTGTCCAGGGTTGGAGCCGATCAGTTCATGTTCGGGTGGAGCTGGGGCACTGCTCCGCCGGGGGAATTTGCTGATGGTGTCGACAATTCCCTGGAAGTAGGTTGGAACGGACCGGGTTGTGCGGTGGGTGGGATCTAAACAGTGAAATGTGGATGTTAGCATGGACATGCACGTGTAGAGATTAAGAGCACCGGTAGTGACGGCTGAATGATGTGCACTCACTGAACCGTGTCAGGCGCGTATACATCTGCTCACCATCCGTTTCGACCACGAGGAGCATGTCCCCGCGGGCGTCGATGGTCGTATAGTTCAGATCCATGGTGATCCGGACTCTGGTGCCACCGTGTGACTATGGGATGATGAAGATGCAGGTAAACATCAAGATCGCCGGGGCGAGCAGAACACTGGACTAAAATGCAGGAGAGGTGCCGGATTTAGCGAGTTGTCTGTGAACCAGTGAATGAATTGCCAGTGAATAAGGGCACGCTTCAGTCATTACGCAGTCAACCATCATTACACAATACGAAATCTATACTTCTTCGTGACATGGTATTGTATTCTTGTATTCTCTATATGCCTCGCATCATGCATTTCGTAAGTCATGATGACCATAATCTATCTATTCATAGATATCCACTCGTATGCCAGCCCGCCGGTCATCGGTGGCCCTAGTTGAAGTAGCCAGGGAACAGCCAGTTCATCCGCTCGCGAGCCTCGGGGCTCCAGTTGGGCTGGGCAGTGCTCATGCCGAACTTGACGGATCCCTCGATGTGCTTGGCCTGCACCAGCTGAGAGTTCTGTTCAGCGGCCAGCTCGTCGAGCACAGCAGTCACGAAGCGCTTGGCGTTGACGGCGTTGGCCTTCATGTTGCCCATGACCATCTCCACGGTCACATCGGCGGTCGACTCGTGCCAGCAGTCGTAGTCAGTGGACATGCAAATCATCTGGTAGGCGATCTCGGCCTCGCGGGCCAGCTTGGCCTCGGGCAGGCAGGACATGTTGATGACGCTGCCACCCCAGGAGCGGTACAGCTTGCTCTCAGCGCGGGTGGAGAACTGAGGTCCCTCTATTTGGTAATCAGTAAATGCGACCCTTATTCCATTAGACAATTATCACATACCCATGCAGATCAGGGTACCGCGGTCGTGCAGGACAACACCCTCACCCTCCAAGCTGTGTCCACAGGCCCGGACGACCTTGGCGACACCCTCATCGAAGGGGTCACCGAAAGGAACGTGAGCGACAACGCCGCCCTCGAAGAAGGTGAACGGACGGATACCCTTGGTGCGGTCGATGACCTGGTCGGGAACAACGAAATCGCGGGGCTTAATCTCCTCCTGCAAGCTACCGACGGCGGAGAAGGCGATGATGGTGCGGACACCGATGGAGCGCAGAGCGGCGATGTTGGCGCGGGCGGGAACCTCGTGGGGAGCGATCTGGTGGTGCAGACCGTGACGGCTCAGGAAGGCGATGGCGACCGTCTGGTTGTTGTGGGAGCACTTGTGGTGCAGGATGGTGATGGGGGAAGAGGGGGTGCCCCAAGGAGTCGAGATGTTCAACGACGCAACCTGGGTGAAGCCGGGGAGCTCACGCAGACCAGTACCGCCAATAACGGCGATACGGACGGGCTCTATGTAGAGTAAGAGCGATCAGTATGGATTTGTGAGGAGCACGATGCGCCGGGCGGGGATCGGACTTACCGTCGTAGGTGGAGGGAAGGGCGGCCATTCTTTGGGCGAGTTGCTTTGCGGACTCGATTCTCCTGAGGGGGCGGGATGGAAGAGTGGACAAGAGACGGCGCAGGGCAAGCAAGGGCATACAATAAGAGGAGAGAAGGAGGGGAGGAGACGGAGTGATTTGAAGTTGGAGACAATCGCAAATCTTCCATGGCGGGGTCATCACCCAATCGGGTAATCCGTTTCCGCCTGAGGCGGCAATCTTTTATGGCGCCCCACGTGCCGCTTCCTCAGGCACCATTCGTCGACTATCTCTTTTACTTGACTGGCTTTACTCCTGTCGCTCCAAAACTTCTATTCTTCACGTGCTACAGTACTTTCTGTTACGTAACTCTAGGATATAGGACTTATCACAAACCATCTACAGTCTGCATCTGACCGATGTTACGGATACAAAAAGAGGACTCAGAAACCCGCGGGTCTATATATTGTGGAAGTATCATGACATGTCATTGAATGTGTCTCATTACAACATTATCTTCTTCCCTATACAACGATTACATCTCTGCATTAGGCTGGACGCCACTCGTAGTGGTGAGGTCCCTTCTTCACCGGCCCCGGATCCTCTCCAGGCACGCCCGGTTTGTAGTAGGCATGGGCGCCAAACAAATCCATCTGCGCCTCCATGAACTTCGTGGGGAGCATCGTCCCTCCTTCATACTTCAGGTACTCTAACGTCGCAGACAACGCGGGAATGTACTGATCTGCCACTGTGGCCGCCAACACCACCTCCTTCAGCGCATCAAAATGCTTGTGCAGCTCCCGGGCGACCTCATCCAGGAACTTCATGTTAGTCAGGTCCGGACGCATGAGCGGTTGCAGAAGATCTGCGATAGCTTCGGATTGAATGATGCATCCCCCACGCCAGATCTGGATACACTTGCCGAGATCGACGTTCCATCCCTCATCCTTGGATGCGCGCGCGATCAACTCCAGTCCCTGGCAGAATGAAGCCAAGAAGGAGCAGTAGACGGCGCGACGCAGTTTCTCGATGAAGTCTTTGCGGTCTTTGGTGTCGATGGCCTTGGGACCAGGGATGTTGAGCTTCTTCGCAACCTCCAGTCTTTCGGCACGGTTTCCACTCGCGATGCGCATATAGTGCGCCGTAGCAAGCGTAGGACCGGCCACATGTCGGTTGGCAGTCTCCATAACCGACCAGTAGGGCGTTCCTTCGGTGTCATCGTCGTCCTGTACCACTTTGTCGAGCACGTCATCCAGCACGTAACCGCCGTTTTGACTGGCGCCTTCGCCTTGGTAGTCGCCCTGGGGAGTCTTCTTCGTGCGCAGGATTTGCACACCGATGTCGAGCAGAAAGTTCTTCCGCAATTCTCCATTCGTATTCCAGTCTTCAAATATATCAGAGATCTCCTGATACTCCAACCCCAATCCCCAATGAAGCAAAGCCCACGCCTCCGCCGTGGTAGACAACATGCCCCCCTCAATACCATTATGCACCATCTTAACAAAATGACCCGAACCAGCAGGTCCCACATTCGTCACACAAGGCTTGCCGGTCTTTTCATCCTTGGCAGCATACTGCTCCAACAAGGGTAAAACAAGCTCAATCGCCTCCGCATCACCCCCAGGCGATAAACTCGGGCCATGGCGGGCCGATTGATACCCACCCGAGACACCCATGCCGATCCAACTGACGCCGAGTTCCTTGCATCGTTTCTGTCGCTGCTCAGTCCGTCGATAGTTCTCATTCCCGCCGTCGAGGATAATATCTCCCTTTTTCAGATCATTCTGGATCATATCCAAGACGGAGTCCGCGGGATCACCATGGGTGATAGAGAAAATAAATAGTTTCCGTTCCCCTTGACCTTCCAGACTCTTAGTGAATTTATCGATCTCGTAGAAGCCTTCCACTTTCCCCTTGCCGCTGAATTTCCCTTCGTCGTACCATTTCTTGATCCCGTCGACGTTTTCGCGCTTCACGTCCCAGATGGAGACGTCCAGCCCGAGCTCGGTGAAGGCGAAGCTCATCATCGAGCCCATGTTGCCGGCTCCGACGATGCCGATTCGTTTGAAGGAGTGAGGCGGCATTATTACTGATTGATCTTATTGACAGTATGTTTAATTTGGTTTACAATGAAACATTGTTGAGGGGTTGTGTGAAATGAAGCATTTTTAAGAGCTGCCGTGGCGCGGATAGGCCAGGCACTACTACTACGCACCCGTTACATCATGTGCAGACGTCATGGCAGATACAGATGCCACATTGTGAACATGCTATACAACCCATCCTAATACTTTATAAGCATGGCATGATCATTAAGTATAATACTTGCATATTAAATCCCACTTATCCGATCAAAACCTGCTGCAAATTCAACTACACTATCCAAAGCAGCCTATCTGCAAGCACCGAAGCCCTAACCTCAACGGCCCGGTTACATCATCCTGAACGAACCAAAAACTACCCTACTTGCGATACCTCTACATCCAACCACCATTCCCTTCAATTCGACATTCTACTGACTATAACTGGAACTCAATCACCTTTAACACACACACACACACACACACACACACACACACACATCAATCCAACTCACCACCCCAACCCCAACC